>OU896717.1:14655275-14692274 GCA_918026855.4 Phaedon cochleariae
AGAATACATTACCGTTTACTCAAAATCTACCGAATATCCTAGAATACAGGCCCACAGTCACATGCGGACTACCAGTCCGCACGCGCCTCTTTATGTAATTTTCAACACGCGCCCGCTGAAGGGTTAATGCATGTTGCTGTTTTCGACCTACAACGTACTCTACCAGTTTCCGATTTGACCACGTCTGTAGTCTATTATAAAAGGCAAATGTGGGTTTTCAACTTGTGCATCCACGACGAGGTGGGAAATGTTGGACATGTTTATCTGGGATGAGAGTATTGCTTCTCGTGGGGCACAAGAAATAGTGTCATGTTTGATCGAATATATTTCTTTGTTGTCAGATACTCATCATCAACAAAATCATTAACTTGTATGCTGATGCCTGCGGAGGTCAAAACAAAAATATTGGAGTTGTGATAGGCCTCCTTAATGAAATGCAGAAATATGACGTTGGCGTCAAAGAGATAAACTTGAAATGTTTCGTGTCTGGGCACAGCATTTCAACGTGTGATCAGAACTTTGACGTCATAGATAAAGAACAAAAATACCACGAAAATATTTACATACCTAATGACTGGGTATCTGTATTAAGGAATGCTAAGGAGAAATAGCCTAGATTCACTATTCACAAAATGGGCAAAGAAGATTTTTTCAGCACCAAAACACTGGAGAATGACATAGTACACAGGAAAAAACACGACAACCGGAGAAAAAGTAGAATAGCTGAAAATATCTTGAAGCCATCAAAGACATTCGTATCCGAGAAAGATGTATTTCAAACACAACTACAATATGGATCTTTTTCTTTCCGGATTGGACCTGAACAGAAGTGTAAGTGGTCGTCCTTCATCAAACCATAACATTGAATTGGATTTATTGTATCCTGAAAGAAAACCTATAACAGAAGAGAAAAAGAAAGATTTGATTGCCTTGCTAAGTTTTGTGCCACCTATCCACCTCGGTTCTCACAAAGAGTTGAAAACCGATAATGAAAGGGACGTGGGACTTGCAGATGGAGATCTGAAGGATGAGCTTAATGTCGAGGAAGACGCAGAGTGAATTTATTTTCTTTTTGCGTTTTGTAATGAGTTGTTAATGTTATTTCAAAACCTTTACAAATTTGTTTTGTATATTTTGTTAGAGCCAAAAACGCATATAACTACTTTCAGTTTTTTCAAATGAAGGTTAAAATTTTATGAGTATTTTTTTCTTTTAAGTGGATAATATATGTTTTCTTTGGGTGAAAACACAAAGAAAATTTGATTTTCAACGATAGGCAATTCATTGATTTATAGCCTACGAGCAAGGTGTAAGTTAACGTCCCCGCAGGGACAAAATATCTCGCGTACCGACTGGGACATCCGTAGGACATTATTCCTAGGACATTGACAATGACCATTCGCTTGCGAGAAGAACATTTATATAGGATGTCTATTCCGAACACACACACACACACACACATTCCGAATCGTATCCAGGACATCGTACTCAAGACATCTCATGAAATTATATATTTTATATATATATAAAATATTTCCCAAAGAATTTTCTTGTACCTACTTATTACTTAGAATGACTTAGATGAACATACGAATCATCTATAGGTGCTCCTTCCGAAGTCATAACAGTGCATGTACCAATGGGGACATCCGACGGATGTCCCTAAGGGACATTTCGGGTGTTAAACGATTCTGGAAATATTAAGGGTGTCCATACAAAGATATTTGAAGAAATGGGATATTTCATGATTGTTCTAGAAGGAACAATATACAGGGTGTTTCATGAGAAGACTCACATAGCCAAATGGTTAATAGGGGAAATCAAGACTAGTTGATGTATATAAATGAAAAAAAATTTTGACGCTCTATAACGAAGATACAGGGTATTATTTGAAATTGCTATATAACTTTGATGTTCGATATTACAGAAATGATTCGTCGTAATCTGCTTAAATTTGGCAGCGACGAATCTCTACTGAAACTATTCAAGATAACATATTATAAAAAAAATATGCAGGTCCGGACTAGGGAAAATTTTATGTTTCAGTGTTATGTCAAAAAAGTTCACTTTTTGACCACTTTTCTCGAAAAATTCCATCAGATTCAGAAAGATCAGACAAAATGCTATAAGAACTGCTCTTCAATTTACACGGCACACTTTGACCGGTTCAATAAAAAAATATGGAACAAAAACGTTCGAATGAATTTTCAATTTCGACCTGGCTGATAACTCTCAACTTTCAACTGGATTCGTGTAAATTGATTTTTGGAACATTTTTATTGGATAGAAATTGACAAAAGAAATTATTTCTGATTTTTTTATGATTTGACATGTTAGTTTTTGACCGAACTCCTATAGATATGTTTACTCGTGACTCTATTTCATAAATTTGTTATAAAGTGGGCCCTGTTTTAATTTAATGTAACGTGACGTTTGTTTAATGTTTAATACTAGGCGAGTTCGGCTTGCACATCGGAGTTGGGAGTGGGGCGAGTTTGGAACGAGAGTGAATCTTCGTCACGTGATATATGGAGTGAATCCCAGAGCGCAGGGTTGTTCTGTACCCCGAGTTCCTGAATTACCGCACTCTGACATGACTCTGACATATGTCTGCCTCAACTCAACCTGCTGAAGTGCTGAAATCTTAAATACTAAAATGAATGTTAATAATATTGTTATTCCTGTCGTCCATTTCGCCAGACAACTACTTCACGAGGACGATGATGATGATGATAGAAACATCCTCGAGAAAATCGATAACTTTGCTGAGATAACGGTGCCAGCTATGATGGATCACCAGTTTCAAATGCACTTTCGAATGCAACCTGAAACTTTCGAAGATCTGGTTGGGAAATGTATCCATGCAGCAATGTTGAATGATATAAACTTAACAAATTATATTGGATTTCCAAAGACCTCTGTTGAGGAATCTCTGATGGTTACAGTGTGGTATATTGGAAATATGGAGAGTATGAGGTAGGTATATTCTGAGGTAGATGTATTTGCAACAAAATCTATTGAGAAGATACCATGGTGAAGTCTTTACAAGGTCACTTGAGAATAATTTAGTAAAAAACATCGCCGGCGACATGCGGTCCGTTTGAACCCTCAGAGGGACCGGCAAGCGCGGCGGAATTCTTTTGATCAAGCTGTGAAGAGTGACTTTATAAAGACTATACTGATTTTCATGTTAAATGAATATTATTTCATTTTATAGATCTGTAGCTGACAGAGTTGGTATCAGTAAGTCTACTTGCTGGCATGTAATATATAGAACATGCAATTTACTGATTAAAGTGAATGAACACTACTCAATTATTTGTTGGTCAAGTAGGCTGAGACAACTTAAGATATCTGCAAACCTGAACAGATTTCCAGGTACATATAATCAGGTCTGGTGAAATTGCACTATAAATATGAATATTTTTAGGTGTTATTGGTTGCATTGATGGTTCCCACATCAAAATAATTGCTCCCAAAGAGGACAGAAATTCTTATATAAATAGAAAAGGCTTCCATTCTCTACTACTTCAAGGAGTCTGTGATCATAAAATGTTGTTCACCAATGTTTATGCAGGAGAAGTGGGGTCCTTACATGATTATACATTATATAAGAGGTCAGACTTTTATGCCTCAATCCAAAACCATACTATTCAATTTTTCAATGATGCTCACATGATAGGTGACTTGGCATACAAATTGTGTTTGAATTTGACTGTAGGATATAAAGATAATGGGCATTTAACACTACGGCAGAGGAACTTTAATATCACTTCGAATAAAATGAGGGCAAAAATTGAAAATGCATTTGATTTATCAAAAGGCCGATTTCGTAGATTAAAATTTTTGGAAACTATTAGGCTAGACTTAGCATCTTTACTGATTATTACATCTTGTATATTTCACAACATATGTATTTTACGAGGTGATCAAGCCCACAATATAGTCAATATTCTAGAAGAAATACTGATAGAAAGAGAAAATAATCCAAATATTGACTTGAATGATAATTATATTTTGGATGATGCCATTGTAAAAAGGAATAATATTGCAAATGATCTCCCAATAATAATTAGACAATAAACATATTATGAACTTATAGGAACACCTAGTGTTTTATTATTAACTTGGTATAGGTACGGGAATATCTAAACCAATTTTATTGAATCAATCAGAAATATATAAGTCACATACTTGATTTCAGTATTTCATGAATAACTCATCAAAAACATTAATTACTTATATGGAATTACAAAACTAAGAGGTAAATAAGTAACACATCACTTTTTTTTTCGATTATTGTGTCTTATAACTACCTACCAGGGCCAGATATTAATAACGAGAACAATTTGACGAGTCTAACAAAAATGTTACAATTTTTCTACCATTTTCTCAAAAAGGTTATTGAATTTATCCAATCGCTCCATTTTTTCTTTGTGCCTACGTTCAGCATCATTAGATTTTAATTTTCTTTTTGTAGCAAATGAACTGTCACTTCTTCCTTCTTCAATATCATCTTTTTTTTCATCTGTTCTGCCCCCTGAATTTGATTTCTCAGGATGATCTGTAAATAATAATTGATAAACAGAATATAACTACTTATCCGAAATAAATATTGGTAAACAACAACTGATATAGTCTTTTCAGAGTCAGTTGAGAGAAATTAATCAAGTGATCCGCCGCGCCTGCCGGTCCATTTGAAAATTTCAAACGGCGCGGCGATGTCTATTGCTGAATTTGTGAAGTGATACTTTGCAAAGACTATACCAATAGCATCCAATAGTATCAAAACAGAAACAATTATACTAAATCTCCCTCTGAATATATTGAGAATTTATTAGAAATAAAATATATATAATATATAGAGACAATATAAGATAATTTTTTGCTCACCTTTATTAATCTTCAAGCCTGACATACTACTGCATGTTGCTATTGGAATGATTTCGGGTTTATTGAACATTATTCTGTTCATGGCATCGAAGAATTCCCACCAACGCTTTTTCTGCCCTGAGGTATTGTTGTGGTTCAAAACGTTTTTGTAAGTTCTCTTAAGTGACTTCCATTTAGTTTCACACTGTTTTGCATCTATTTTATTATGCAAATGACAACAATCTTTCGCAACTTTTTGCCATACCTGTTTTCTCATGCCCACTGAAAATTCTTTGTCATATTTTTGCATGACGTCAATAAAGAATAAAATATTTTCTTTGCTCCATATTTTACTATCCATCGTATTATTGTTGCCGGCTTGTTCATAACGCATTGCAATGTCTCCATCAATATCATCACATTCTGATGAATCTATAGACCAATTTATTTGAAATTCTCTTACTAATTCTTCGTTCATCCTAACAAATAGGCATTCTTGAGCTAGAACAATTTTGAGATTATTTCAATAATTATGAGACAGCATCGCCAAGGAAAGTTTTAGGTACTCACTCAATTTATTTTGAACTAATATTTAATTTTTTCTTGTTATGAGGTCGCCAGTTTCGTTTTTAATAGTATTATGCGTTCTTCTTGAAATAATGTTGTTGGACGCCATTTCAAACGTCAGCGCGAAAAGATCGCATAAATGTCACAACCTATCAATTTTTGGCATAACTCCGAATGCGCACGAACCGTTCGAGGTGGGGCTTTGGAGTCGAATCTATTGACTCTGATTCACGGAACCCGAACGCTAAAATTCGCTAGGAGTTCCTAAACAATACCCGAACGCAAAAGGAGCGAATATAGTGAATAGAGTCAATAGAGTGAGCAAGCCGAACTCGCCTACTATAGAATATTTCCAGACCCAAGAATACTTTGCAGTTATACCTTCACGAGGATGAACATTACTAATTTTCAATAAATAGCAAATGCATCCTTATATGACTTGCAGAAGTGTATATCAATAACAAAAAATGGAGCTAAGTTCATGCGTGATGGCATAACTAATTTGATAAATCACCATTATATGGGCACATACCTAGTTCTAGCCTAGTACCTACCTATCAGTTCGGATTATCAACAAACTTCACGTCTCGTCACACAAATGAGAAACAGGACCTACTAGATATCTCACTTCGAGAAGCGACACCCATAAAACAAAGTCAGGAATAATAATATCTATCTGGAATTTCGATAAAAAATATCGTGTTTTTTTCTTCTCGTCTATCATTCTGTCAATCACTATACAACAAAAATGTAGAAAAAATCGATTCACATGATACCAGTTCAAAGTTGACAGTTATCAGCCAGGTCGAAATTTAGAATTCATTCAAACGATTTTGTTCCATATTTTTTTATTGAATCGGTCAAAGTGTGCCGTGTAAACTGAAGAGCAGTTTACATAGAATTTTGTCTGATCTTTCTGATTCCGATGGAATTTTTCGAGAAAAGTGGTCACGAAGTGAACTTTTTTGACATAACAATGAAACATAAAATTTTCCCAAGTCCGGACCTGGATTTTTTTTTTTTTCATAATATGTTATCTTGAATAGTTTCAGTAGAGATACGTCGCTGCCAAATTTCAGCAGATTACGACGAATCATTTCTGTAATATCGACCATCAAATTTATATAGCAATTTCACATAATACCCTGTATCTTCGTTATGGAGGGTCAAGAAATGTTTCCATATATATACATCAACTCGTCTTGATTTCCCCTATTAACCATTTGGCTATGTGAGTCTTCTCATGAAACACCCTGTATAAGAACTGAACTCATTCCAGAAAGTGTACTTCTTGGGACATCCAATGGATGTTCCATCTGGAACATGCTAAGGACGTCCTTGCATGGACAGTCTACTATATTTACCACGTGAAACGTCTAAAGGATGCTGTTTCTAGACATATGAAATTAAGTACCAGCTCGGACATTCCATGGGCATCCTTATTACTATATTTACCACGTGAAACGTCTGAAGGATGCTATTTATGGGACATATCAAATTATTCCTTGCTAGGATATTGCATGAGACGTACGGAAAGGGACGTCCCAAGGACAATTATTTTAGGCCCGGGACAATCGGAGTTTGATTGTACCAAAAAGGGACGTCCCTATAGGAGGTTGCGTGTCGATTTTGACTAAACTGCAAAATATATTTCTATTTTGGAAAACACACCCGAACAATCACTATCAGTAAGAAAATGCTCTCCTGGTACTGCAATAAGATGACACATACAATCTCTGAGTACAATCACTCAGAAACAAGATCTGCAATCCAGACCACGAGGAAACATAAGTATTTCAAAATCACCTAACGTAACAAAATTACCTAATGTAAAATTGATCTTTCATGGGTGTCATATCACCTAATTCCTGGGATATTAGTAACAGTCCTTCAAAGTTTCTCAGCCTTTGCAGATCTGTGCCACGCAAGTGCAAAGTATAGGTGTGTTGTGTTCTTGATTCCAATTGTTTTTCACTAGGCGGTGTCTAGTGAGAAGACCAGTGACTAGTCATACAAGTCTTTCCTGTTGAGTTGGAGGAGCTGTCCAGCTTCCTTTCTTGAGATAGTAATATTGTTTGCTTGTCTAATTGCTACTTGAATATTCTTTCAGTATGATATCATTTTTTATAAATGTCTATTTGTATTACAGGCTCTACTATATCATGCAGAAATCTCTGTGATGTTTGTTGTAATAACAATAATAAGAGACATCAAGAAGCAGAGTCTCTGTATGTAATGAGTTCATTACTGATGGTAGGGCTTAATGGAAAGAGTGATAGGTTGTTCGAGAGAGATGTGAGAGTAGAATTTGATGAAACATCAGGCATATTGATAAAAGCCAATTTAGAGTTTCCTATTGGTAGCTTTACCATTTTTCGAAATTTTAACTTGTTTCTGGAAAAACAGGAGAATAACTCTAGTCTGATGATGTTTAATTTTTTTCTGGTTCCTCCCTCATTCAAAATATAGT
The DNA here is from genome assembly GCA_918026855.4 of Phaedon cochleariae. Lineage (NCBI taxonomy): Eukaryota > Metazoa > Arthropoda > Insecta > Coleoptera > Chrysomelidae > Phaedon > Phaedon cochleariae. Next base: position 14,663,185 of record OU896717.1, read on the forward strand.
AAAATCTGAAAAAGCATCCTATGACTTACAAAAACAGTTCAATATATTGCAAAAACAAATCTTTCGAAGTTTCCATGAAACAACTTTATTGTCGCATATCATTTATGCTTTTTTATGGGTATAGTAAAGTAAAGAATTTCGCCATTGCAACTGGGTAGATTTACTCAATATATGGGATGTTGATGAATGTATTGAGGCACTGTACTCAAAAATGTTTATCTTATCTTATCTTATTTAATTTATTTTAAGTTATTTATGTACATGTTCCTTCGAAAGTCATTCACAAATCTGAATTTTCAATTTGGTTTTCTCGGCAGATAATCAAATCATTAAAAGATGAAGATAAATGCCATAGGAAGTGAAAACATATAAGGATCAGCAGGACTATGAAACATTTTTTGCTCTACGGAAAACGGTTGGGAAAAATATTTCCAATGATTAAAATGTTTATATACGGTCAGTTGAGAATAATATCAAAACTGAACCAAAACAATGTTGGTCTTTTTTAAGTAATAAAAGACAAACTAGAACTTTACCAGCTTAAATGCATTTCCAAGACGAAACAGCAACAGACGGCGAATCGATAAGTCAATTATTTTCTGATTAATTCCAAGGTGTTCTTGAACCGGACTCAAACCCACCATTGATACAACTTGATAGCAACAATTCGAATGATTTCTACATTCATTCAATAAATGAGCTTGAAATCAAAGATGCTTTGATTAATTTAGACGTGAACAAGGGACCGGGTCCAGATGGTATCCCACCATCGTTTTTGAAAAATTATGTTGAAACCCTTGTGGAACCTCTCTACATAATTTTCAATAAGAGTTTTTGAGTGACGGGATGTATCCTTCCAAGTAGAAAATTGCCCAGATAGTTCCAGTTCACAAATCGGGTAGTAAAAGGGACATTGCTGATTATAGACCTATTTCTCTTCTTAGCCACCTAGGAAGAATTTTTGAATCGATCATCACAAGAAATTTGTTTTCCAATTAAAATCTGCGCTAAACTCTCATGGTTTTTATGGAAGTATAGATCTATCTTGACAAATTGCCATTCATACAGGATACTCTTGAAACCATGGAGAGGGGTGTTTCCACTTGCGCTGTTTACACCGATTTTTCGAGAGCTTTTGACAAGGTTCATCATCCGACTCTCATCATTAAGCTTCGGAAATTCGGTGTACACGGAAAATTGTTGAAACTTCTGGGCTCTTATTTAGAAAATCGCCATCAATATGTCGTTATAAATAGCTGCCATTCTGAATCGAAACGTATTACCTCAGGAGTTCCACAAGGGGCCGCTTCTTTTCAATATATTTCTCAATGATATGGGGACTTGTTTTGAAAACATCAAAATTGCATTGTATGCTGATGACTTGAAGGTGTATAAAGATATTAACTCAATCACTGATTATTATAAGGGTTTACAAACTGAACCTAATCACTTCGGGAAATATTGTGTACTGAAAGTACTTCAATTGAATTTGAATAAATGTAATAAAAAACTCTTCACTAGGTACAAAGCTCTTCTAGTTTCGGATCTGTACCTGAACGGTGAACAGATTGTTGACATGAATCTAATAAAAGATCTAGGAGTATATCTCGACACCAAACTTGCGTTTGATGTGCATATTGATAAAACTGTTCAAAAGAGTCTGAGAAATCTGGGTTTCTTGTTAAGGGTCACAAACAGTTTCAAGAGTAGAGAATCAGTCATAGTTCTATATAACTCCATTGCTAGGACATCTCTCGAGTATGCATACATTGTCTGGAACTCCTCTTACATGCAGTATGATGAAAAATAGGAATGTTGTTGAAACTATATTGGGATATACTATGACAATGAGAAACCTGCGAATGCAAATGCTTTTTTACAAGCATTTGTTGATGAAGCAATGAATCTTATTACAGATGGGATCATCTTGAAAAATAGGAAATACCAAATCAAAATAAATTGTTTAATTTGTGATGTTCCTGCAAAATCCTTCATAAAATGCACCACTGGACATACAGGCTACTTTTCATGCTCAAAATTGTAGCATTTTAAAATGCCACTACATAAATTTATAATGCCCTATAAGTTAATTATGGAGTGCTGTGTGGTGAGTAGAGTTTGAGAACGTTCATCTATGGTTCATCTGAGAGCCCCTGTATGTAACTCAAGGATTCGACGTCCTCAGCACAAAATAATTCAATTTAGCAACCACCACCGCCATCTATACGCAACGCCTCTCACTTCCTAGAAGTGTTACGAATAATCAGATTCTTTTTGTATTATTAATAATCTATTATAACTCCTGTTGAATTCCTCCTTGGTCATCATTATTTGATTTCACCCGCCAATTCATTTTTGACACAGCACGGAATGATTCCGATTTCCGTCTTCTAGGAGATTCCAGAATTTTCGAGATTTTTACCGAATGTATCGATCGCGGGGGGATCGAGATCGACCGGTTGCCAGCGAGGAGTGGCCTTCCATCGATCGAAGGAGCAGGTTTAGGTTAGGTGTTTTCTATATGTTGTGATCACGTAGTGTGAATTTTGAGGGCCGGTTTCACAAATGTGCAGAGTTGCCATTTGAGAGTGGTGATAGCCGAATCCCCCACATGATTTTCATCATCTACCTCCTGCCATTTCTCTGGACGCTATCTGGAACGATAGCGAGAAAACCTCCTTCATTTGGGGTGAGTTCAACAAAGTTTAATGGTACTAAAATTCTGTATATAGAAGTGGTTTCCGAACTTTGTCCCTATGTATGTTTCTTGTAAATGTTTCCTTACAATTACGTAAGAAGAAAAACGTCAACAAACGTTTTTTACAGGGTTTTTCCTACGATCTGGTGAACTCTGGTTCAGTTCTGATGGTCACCATTTGATGACTAATTCTCATCATCTTTATTTCTTCGCCACTATGCCATACCGGCAGATGCACCTGTCTCCGGCCATCGGAAGCAGCTGATTTAGCAGCTGAAGCAGCTGAATGAAACCCGCAGCTCCTGTTGCCCCTGTAAACCTACCAGTCTTCCCTGTGGCTGCTAGAAATTGTCTTCGCGAGAGATCGAAAACAGGCCAGAATATTATTTTTCATTTCTCCTTTCATATTGGCAAATCTAAGGAGTTTTTTATTGGTATTTTTGGTGTGATACCTACTTACTAATTTGAATTTCGCTGGGATGAATAACGGAATATAATTTATATTTAATTTTCATAAGGAAAACTTCACACTTCAGTTCTATAAGTTACCTAACCTTTTGTGTAACTAAGGTAAATGTATAGCGGTTCATAGTACTATGCTAAGCTACTTACCAGTACATACATCAGTTTCGTGGAAGCTTGCGGCTTCTATGATCTCTATTCAACCTAAAATCAAGTGTGATATTTGACCTTTTATTATTCTCTACATTTTTACACAATATGTGAATTTACCTTTTTATTTAATTATAATACATCTTACTTATTCATTAAATTCAGTCCCAAGGGTTATAATATAAAGGGTGTTATTATTTCACTACTCCCCCATATAGCTGAATATCGGAATAAATGTTAGTTTTATCTATTGAGATAATCTTCAGAACTTCTCGTCTGATTTCTTAGTTTGCAGTACGATTTTCAACAGCCGATTTCAAATTCGAATTCTGGAAACATAAAAAAAAATTAACTAAGTGGCGCTTCGGGAATTTTTAACATGAAAAATATCATTATCTGCCTTTTGAATTCCTCATAGACCCATCTCCCAAATTGCTCTCCGACGAACAGCACCGTGCACTTATGTAACAAAAAGAAGGAATAAATATTCAATCTTTGGTAAAATTTCATGAGAGTAAAATAAAAATGTTACAAAAGTGGCGCCTCAACGTGTAGGGGCCTGAGGAACCTGGAATTTCCATTCAGCTTGTTAATATTTTTAAATTGTCTTTACGCTCCGAAGTTATCTCAATAGAAAAAAATAATAATAATCAGTTTCAGTTAGTTTTCTATTATTCGATATTCCACTTGGAAGAGAGCAGTGAATAAAGCATAAAGAAGGAGCTTTCAAACAAGTTTTTATAGATCATCGTTCTAACCGATATTTATTCCAGCGAAGGAGAAACATTGTTCCCAAATTTATTTTTCGAACAACTTTCTCAGATGGAATTGTTTTCTCTGACAGAATGGTTTCTGCGATCCATTGAATTCCTCAGTGAAAGTTTAATTAGACAATCATTCCCTGAAAAAAAATAATAATTCAACATATCAGACGTTTTGAAATATTTTAGAAAGACTGATAACATACAGCCCCATATAGCACACGACTTCCAGTGGACGTTCATTTTAGGTCCAAGATTGGTCCAAACGTCCAGGACTTGAAATGAATGTCCAATGGATATTCTTTCCTGGATGTGCTTTGTACATTTCGTATTGTTCGTCTTATGGACGATCAATGGACGTACAATATTGGACCAACATGAAAAATCAATAAAGAGACCGATTCTGGACGTACAGTGAATGTACAATAATGTACCAATAGTCCGAATGTTACTTTTGAACGTATATGTACGTCCATTGGACGAACAAAATATGGACTTGATCTGTACGTCCAATATGTTACTGTTTTGTACGTCCAATGGACGATCAAAATTGGATCAGTTGAAAACTTCCATAATTGGACATTTACGGATGTACACCGAACGTAGAATACTGGACTTGATCTGTACGTCCAGTGTTGTTTTTGTACGTCCATTGGACGTCCACTGGATGAACAAAATTGGATCAATTGGAAACTTCCATAATTAACATTGTTCTGATTTACCCCGATTGTAGAATACTGAACTAGATCTGTACCACAGAATAACACCTTACCTGCGGGTGTTCTGTGTCTGTCACAGAGTCACACACCTTTTTCATGAGGTACCTGATGTGGTATCGGTACATTCATTATTTTGTGTGCATAAAATTGACGTTTGTCTATATTTGACAAAATATCCGGTAACACATCAGCGAATCGCTCATTTTCGTAGCATTCGACTGTGATTGGCAGTAGAATATTGCACCACATATTATTATCATAAGATTATAAGATACATTTTTGATATTTTAATTTGAATTGGGAAAGATCGATTCCATTCGTATATGTGTACGCCATAAGCAGCCATTTGATTGGCGGTGAGCCGAGCATCCTCCCTCCATGATTGGGATGATGATGTAAATAACTATGGTCGAGCTAGTCAATGATAAAAAGTGTATAAAAAAGTTCTGGATCAAAACTTGTCAAATCGGGGCAAAGCCAACTTGATATGTACGATATTTTTATAGATCGGAGACACATCGGAGATGAATCTCATAAAAATAAATACATGGCGTACCGTTTAGTTTGCGAATACCGATATTAAAAATGGCGTTTCGTGAATTAAAATCCTGTTTAAATTATTGACAATTATTCATGGCCTAGAAAATCATTGAATCCACAAAAACTCACAGATTAACTCAAAATGCCAGAAACGACCGGCGAAACCGCCATCTACAGGCGTATTATTAACTATCTCCGATCTTAAATCCATCCATTGATGTATCCATCCCATATATGTAATAACAACTATATGGGTGACAAGATATCTGAATTGAAGCCGAAAAATGTATAACAATAGACAGTCTTCGAGGAAATTAATCTTGAAGCGCATGCGCCAAACACTAGAAACGATATCAGTATGATTCTGTTGTACGCGCATTTGACAGCAGTTTAGTGAACGTATGACAATTCATTGTCTCGCAGACTGTCATTTGTTTGTCAAAACTGGCTTCAATGTTGATTCAAGAGAAGGATAGGACGTAACCCAGAAAAACAATTGAAGAGTAGAAACACCAATATTGGGATTGGACACTTGACGTTTGACATTTGATCGTGTTTAGATCACGCAGCTTGGCCTGAGCCTATGTTTGTTTTATTTGGGTTTTGTCCGCCATTAATATTGTTGTCTGTGTTAAGTGTTGTGTGTTGTTTATAGTTTCATAGTTTGTATTTGTGAAAGTTGAAGTTGAGGAGTGTGAAACTGTGAAGGTTGACAAAGGCACTAAAGGTCAGGAATTATTTTTATAATCGTTGAATTCAATATGAAAAGGCGCTATCAACCGACTAGGAGGAAGTTTTTGCTCAACAAGTACTATAGAAAGCTTGTTGATAGAACTGCAGAAGGGAAATTTAGTAATGAAAATGAAAGACAACACGATATTAACATTAACGAAACATCACGTAGCTTCCCTTCTACAAGTTCCATCCCTATGACCTGTTAGATACCTAACTGCTTATATGTATAATGGACATATCATTCTATAACACTCAGTATATCATTATTCACATATTATAATGTAATATCAGAACTTGCTTTTCTTCGTCGCAAAATGAACAAGGCGATAGGCACGTATAATTCTTTGAATCGCCTTCTGCATCCGAGCTCTATGTTGACAGTGCATTCTTTGCAAGTGCATACTTTTCTCGATGCACTTTTCCTTACAGTTCACTTTAGAATCTTGGATCGAAATGTTTAAGTAGTAAAGATATAATCATTTTTCTGTAACCTCAACAGTGAATGAAGTTTAGTTAACCCTGTCCAATCGAAATTATTCTTGTTCCTCCCTTGGTACACAACATCAAATTGGCGCAGTCATCGGTAGGATCGATCGTCACGAATTTGGAAGAAAACAACACTGACAAAATCAGCAGATTGAAGGTGGTTCTTCGAACAAATTTGGCAAGTTTCAACTTCTAAGACGTCGACGAATCTTCAAGAAAGGAATCGGAATTTCGAAGTGGCAAGCAGTGGACAGTCTACAAAGGAACTTCACTTCCGTTCTGGTAACTGGTCACACGGATACAGGGTGAGACAAACACTTTATTCACTTCAGCTTGATACTCATTTCTTTCTATCATATTGTTTCTGCTGTACTCAACCAACCAATCCTATCAAAATCTCAGAATAAATCACAATGCCTGAAGCACAAGCCGCAAATCCTCATAACGCAGATCAGTATAAAATTTCTTTCATATGTTCACTAATTCCAAGATGTTTTGACGGAAACAGAATAGAATTGCATGAATTCATAAGTAACTGTGACGCAGATTCTTTCGCAAATGATTCACAAAAAACAGCACTTTTAGCATTCATTCTTTCTAAACTAACTGGTAGTGCTAAAGCTCCACTGTCTGGTAAAGAAATCAATACTTGGACAGATTTGAAAGAGATTCTAGTTAGAATCTATGCTGATAAAAAACATTTCACTCAGTTGATGGAAGAACTCAGTACGTTCAAACAAGATTTTCACGAATCCGTTATTGATTTTCATAGCAGGATAGACAATTGTTACTAGAATAATAAATGTTATTAATTACCAGGATATTGATGAAAAACTTGGCCGAATCGAACTAGTTGAAAGAAATTGCATTGCAAAGATTCATTTATCATTCGAAACCAGGAATTTCTAGATTTTTGCGTTCTAAAGAAATAGATGATATAAATTCAGCATCAATGCATCAATTGAAGGAAGAAAAAGCTTTGCGTTTGAACTCTCAGTCTCATCATGCATCAACTCCAAAATTTTGCAACTTCTGCAAAAGGAATGGCCATACTTCCAGAGATTGTCGGAAAAGAAACAATCAATTTTCACTCCACCAAAACAATCAAAATCCAAACTCAAGACAATCAACTAACTCGTCAAATCGAAATCAATTCCAGAGCTATCAGGATAAATTCTGTCGCTATTGTAAAAAGAATGGTCATTTGATAAACGAATGTAGAAAAAGAGAATACAATAACAATAGAAATCAAAACACAAATTCTCAACCAAGCACATCAACCAATCAGAATCATTTAAACTCCACGCGATCCCAGATCAACGTCGTCTCTGTGGATTCTCTATGAATAAAATCGACGAAACACAAGCAACCTCAAAAACACAAACTCAGTCAAACTGAGAAACTCAGTCAGGCTCAGAAATTCATTCAAACTCAGAAACTCAGTCAAGCTCAGACACTCATTCAAACTCAGAAAAACATCAAAACCAAATCTCACAATCAAACTTTGATACAGAAATCGAACAAAATCAACAGAGACAAGTCGATATTCATATGATTCGAGACAATAGTTGTTATATCAAAACATCATACCAAGGTATCGAATTCAAATTTTTCATCGACACAGGTGCATACTCATCCATAATAAAAGCCGATAAAAGAAAACAAACAAAATCATTCTATAATCCCAATGAGAAGGTCATGCTAAATAGTATCAATACAAACTCTTCAATTCCTACAGTGGGCAGTATAAATTTCAAGCTACAAGTAAACAAACACGAATTCCCTATCAAATTTCACATCGTGAAACAGGAGACGAATATTCCGTACGATGGTATCATCGGAAACGATTTCCTAATCACTCAAGAATTTGCAGAAATCGATCTTGGTGAAAATGAACTAAGAATAAAATCAATTCCTTGTCCAATAAAAATCTATTCTGAATTAAACTCTTACATTTTGGGTCCTAGATCAGAAACTCTGATCCAAATAAATGTCAAAAATGAAAATATATCTGAAGGAATTTGTCCAGAAATAAAAATTTCTGAAGGTGTTTATCTTGCAAAATCTATCGTTAAAGTAGAGAATAAAAAGGCTATCACTACAATTTTGAACACTACTGATCAAAAATTCAAGGTAAATAATATGGAATTGTTTCTTGAACCATTCGTTGAAGATCAGTCAATTATTCTGAACATCCAGGAAGCCGAACAAAGTAATTTTAATAGATTGCATGTTCTCTCAGAAAATTTAAGACTCGATCACTTGAATTCAGAAGAAAGAAACTCGGTTTTGAACATTTGTTATGATTACAATGATATATTTTACTTACCAAATGATGATTTGACTTTAACCAACGCAGTTCAACACGAAATCAATACAACTGATAACAAACCAATTTTTTCCAAAATTTATAGATTTCCACAAATTCACAAAAACGAAGTAGACAAACAAATTTCAAAAATGCTCAAACAATGAATCATCAGACCATCAGTATCACCCTATAACAGTCCCCTCTGGGTTGTTCCAAAAAAATCTGATGCTTCAAACGAGAAAAAATGGAGAATAGTAGTCGATTACAGGAAATTAAACGAAGTAACCATAGGCGATGCATATCCTTTACCCAATATCGAGGAGATCCTAGATCAGTTAGTAAGTATTTTACTACTTTGGACTTAGCATCTAGATTTCATCAAATTGGAATTGAGGAATCTGACATTCCCAAGACAGCTTTCTCATCTCCTTCTGGTCATTTTGAATTCACTCGAATGAGCTTTGGTTTGAAAACAGCACCAGCTACGTTTCAGAGATTGATGAACAATATCTTGACAGGTCTTCAAGGTCTGCAGTGCTTTGTATACTTGGACGATATTGTCATATATGCTAGCTCAATCCAAGAACATTCCATGAAACTCGAATCAATTTTCGATAGATTACGTCAAAATAACCTACTTCTTCAACCAGATAAATGCGAATTCATGAGACACGAAGTTGCCTATTTAGGACACATAATCAATGAATCAGGTATTTCTCCTAATCCTGAAAAGATCAGAGCCATAACAGAATATCAAAACCCACAAAATCCAGAACGAATCAAACAATTTCTAGGAATTATTGGATATTACCGTCGTTTTATCCTAGATTTTTCCAAACACGCGAAAGCCCTAACAAATCTTCTCAAAAAGGACATTCCATTCGTCTGGACCGACGAACAACAAGAATCTGTTGAATATTTCAAAATAATTCTGACTCATCAACCAATACTACAGTTTCCCGATTTCAGCAAAGAATTCATACTCACAACAGACGCATCTAACTACGCGATTGGAGCTATTCTTCCGCAGATGACAGCTGGAAAAGATCTTCCTGTTGCCTAAGCCTCGCGAACCCTAAATTCTCACGAAATAAACTACTCCACTACAAAAAAGGAACTCCTCGCGATCGTGTGGTCTACCAACCATTACCAACCCTACCTCTATGGACGAAAGTTCATTATTCAAACGGATCACAGACCTTCAGTCTGGCTTTTCAATTGTAAAGACCCTAGCTCACGTCTTCTTCGTTGGAGACTCAAATTGGAAGAATACCAATACACAATTCAATACAAACCTGGAAGAATCAACTCAAACGTTGATGCACTTTCTAGAAATCCCGTCCTAAATATTCAAACCTATGATCAACCCGATACATATGATGATTTCATCAAGTTTCACTATACCAAAACTCAACTTTCAGAAATAGAAATAATAAAAGATAACATTCTGAAACATTTTCCGAATATATTCCTATTTTCCAAAGATTTAGATGAAAATAACGATTTTTACGAAAATCTTAGTAAATCATATGATTTCAATCGAATTTCTTGTGATAATTTGTCACTATACGATTTTGTTAAACTAACAAACGAAAAAAACGATACAACCTATCTATCGATTGTAAAAATCAATCATTCCGAAAAACTAACCTATAAAGATTTTTTTTATGCCTTGAAAAATATCAGAACCGAATTTTCTACTACTGGTATAAATAAATTTTATATGAAAAATACGATCGAAAACAATACAAACTTGAAGTATGACCTAATAAATGAAATGATGGAATATCTGTTTTCAAAATCCGACATAAATGTTATTCTTGTGAACAAACCGAAAATTGAACCTAAAGGTGAACATGAAATAAAAAAGGTACTCGAATAAAATCACGGTTCTTCAGTATCAGGTCATTCAGGATACTTAAGAACTTATAAACGAATAAAATAAAATTATAAATGGCACGGAATGAAACAAGATATCAAAAATTTCATAAAAAAATGTCAATCTTGTCAGATCAACAAAACAAATCACCATCCAGGAAAATCTCCGATGCAAATAACAACAACTTCAGAAAAACCTTTTCAAAGACTAGCAATAGATGTTGTTGGTCCACTTCCTCTCACAATGAACGGAAACGAATTTATAATAACCATGCAAGATGACTTAACGAAATTCTCTTATGCTAAAGCAACCGCGAATCATGAAGCAGAGACAGTAGCAAATACTTTGTTAGAATTTATTACAATATTTGGAATTCCCGAGTCCATACTCACCGATCAAGGAAGCGATTTCACTTCTAAGTTGATCAAAGAAATCAACAGACTTTTCAAAATTAAACATATTTTATCAAGTCCATATCATCCACAAACAAATGGAGCCTTAGGAAGGAGCCATCTGACCTTGAAAGAATATCTTAAGCACTATATAAACAGTCAACAGAATGACTGGGATGTATTTGTGAGTTTAGTAATATTCACAAAAGTACTAATTATACGCCATATGAGCTAATTTTCGGACATAAAGCTTCTATTCCAAATACTCTTACTACAAAACCAGAATTTCGCTACTCTTATGATGATTATTACTCTAATTTGAAATTGAAATTCAATGAATCATATGAAATAGCACGAGAAAACCTAATAAAATCCAAAGAAAAATCTAAACAGTACTACGATCGTAATATACGAGACCAAAGGTTCGAACCGAACGATCTTGTATATATTTTGAATAAGCAAACTAAACCCGGTTTAAACAAGAAACTTTCACCAAACTATAAAGGTCCATACAAAATAGTGAAAATAAACGACAACAATACTTCTGATTTGGAAATAAAACCAAACAAAATAGTAACGTACCACAACAATTTATTGAAACATTTTGTTTCAGATGAGGATACTTGTGACGACGCTGGTCCCTCTAATCCTCTACCTTAATATTACAAATTCAAAATGCAACCCTCAACTATATACTATTAGTCCTATCCAGAAAAATCCTGGATTATTTTATCATAACTTAGTTAGTTTCTAATGATCATTACACTTTACTCACGTATCTGAATATATCATTTTATCAAAGGAAATTGAAGTTCATAGAAAACATCTATACCAAATCAGAGACGATTTGTAATAATATCTACGAGTCTGACAAAAACGATAAGATGTATGTTCATACATTTCATTTTTCCGAAGGGCTCAAATTTCTAAAAATTCAAATTCCTAAGCTCAAAGAAAAATTTGAATCTGTCTGTCATTTACCTGGTCATTATTTTGAGACACCTGGTATAAGACAAAAACGAGGAATATTTGACGGAGCTTCCTACGCATTCAAATGGCTATTCGGCATTCCCGATGCTGATGATGCACAATTTTACACTGACTCTATCGACGCCGTTATGAAACAAAATCATGATGTGCAGATGCTCATGAAACAACAAGTTCAAATCATATCAGATGCTATATCTAAATATAATCAGTCATACCTAGCCTTGAAAATTAATGAAGAAAAATTGAATTCAAATATTGAAAAATTCAATGAAGTATCTTAAACAACATTGAATGCATCGAATGAAATACGGTGAACTTACTGGATCAACTGATAAATGAATTAAACGAGGAATATGATATTCTTATACAATCTATACTGTTTTCTGAAAAAAATATCTTGCATCCATCAGTCATAACACCTAAACATCTGAAAGATGAATTATTTGCAATCAAACTACCCTCTAACATGGAATTTCCTATTCCGATAGATAACAATGACTTGATTTACAAATATTTTTCTATTTCCAAACTATCAGTGATTTATAACAAAGAAATTTTGATATTTGCGATCAAAATACCGTTAGTACAAGATGAAATGTTCAATATGTATAATTTGATTCCATTGCCTTCTGCATTCAATAACTCTAACATATATTCCTATATTGATCCTCCATTTCCCTACCTATTATTGAGTACTACCCGAGCACAGTATGGAAGATTTAAGGATCTATCGAGTTGTCAAATGCTATTTGGACGTGAATATATTTGTCACCATCCGATTATCCATTTGACTACTGAACAGCCAGAATGTGAAGTAATCATACGAACTCAGACAATTACTCAGATTCCACCTGATTGTCCGACAAAAACAATCAGATCAAACATGGAATTATGGCATCCCATTAGTAGTAATCGATGGCTTTACGTTCTAACACAACCAATCACTGCTTCGATCAGTTGTGCTTCATACAGTCCCGAGATATTCGATGTCAACCTGAAAGGTATCGGAATATTTTCCATGAAAGCAACTTGCAAATGCTACACATTCTCAACACTCCTTATAGCCACTACAATCCATTCGTCAAACTTCACCAACTTCATTCCAGAAGTTGATATCAACCAAGATGACTGTTGTTTACAAAAGCAAAATTACCTAACATCAAGTGAGATGGAACCACTCAAGTTGAACAATATCAACTTAGACGATCTACGTCATGCTCAGCATAAACTCAACCAGTTCGACGAAATTCTACAACAGAATCTGAACAAACCTTTCATCGTTCAACACTCCAAATGGTACAATGTTTTACTTGGCATCATAGTAACGACAATTATACTGATATCCTTTTACTGTTGTTGCTGTCGATGTTGTGATTGCCGCTGGATTCCAATCATTGGGAGATTCTCTCCCAAGCCAGTCAAAATTGCTGATATTTGTATAAATAGCCACAATAGTATCAGCAATAGCCAGATATACCCATCAGCTATTCAACTCAGCGAACTCAGAAATCAAGAAAATCGAAGGACTTCAACTATCTCTTATCACGACGACCCAAAAGAAAGCACCAATGCGAGACAACTATTTCCAAGGCCTCGCAGTTTTCTCTTCGTACCCAAGAAGTCACTCAAAGTGTAGTGCAGTGAAGTGAAAAACAAAAAGGTCATTTAGTTCTAGTTTTGATCGAAAAATCAACACCCAATCAAAACTCTTAATCGCCGGGGTGTTAGATACCTAACTGCTTATATGTATAATGGACATATCATTCTATAACACTCAGTATATCATTATACACATATTATAATATAATATCAGAACTTGCTATTCTTCGTCGCAAAATGAACAAGGCGATAGGCACGTATTCTTTGTATCGCCTTCTGCATCCGAGCTCTATGTTGACAGTGCATTCTTTGCAAGTGCATACTTTTCTCGATGCACTGTTCCTTACAGTTAGTTCACTTTAGAATCTTGGATCGAAATGTTTGAGTAGTAAAGATATAATCATTTTTCTGTAACCTCAACAGTGAATAAAGTTTAGTTAACCCTGTTCAATCGAAATTACTCTTGTTCCTCCCTTGGTACACAACAGACCAATTTCTATTCATCAATGCCTGATGAAAACTATCATTCTGATGATTTGGCGGATTCAGATTGTAGTGTATGACTCTGTATATAAAATGATTAATAAATGACCGAGTAAGCGATTACACAACGCCGAATGAGATCGACGACGGACGGTCAGTACAGGCAAGGCGGGAGTGGAATCGAGTACGAGGTGTGTGTGACGTTAACGAGTGTTTCATTTATATACCCAGAAAAAGGTGATATTACAATTGGCGACGAGGATGAAGTACATCAAGTAAGTGGAAAAAAGGGATGTTATCCCGAGAATCCATTAAATTAAGAGATGGTCCGATATTATGTTTATTATATATCCGAGATTCTGAGGTCATTAAAAGACTTTGAATGCAGCAGATTTCATGATGTGGGAACATTTTTATATTGTATGAACTTGTAAGGAAATTTTTTCGCCTATGTGAGCTGTGAGTCACCCTGAATAACGCTTAACGGTAAATTCTTATCAAGCTGCGGAATGTGGGTGATTACGAAGAAGGTGCGAGAGACAAAAGGCGTATGGACAGAAGTGATTTGGGAGTCGAGAAAACAGTGCGATTGAACGAGTCTTGTGTTAGTGGTTTTCCTATGGTTTTGGTGGTGGATATCCTAAGGACAGTTTGACGAAATATTAATTGTGTACACTTATTGAGAGCGAGTGGATTTGAGGTAGGTGGGTTTTGCCTATTGATATTTTTATGACTCGATCAACTTGTGGCATTATTTATATATCTATACTGTCGATGTGTTTGATAGAGTATGTTTCATTAATTGTATTGATATACTGTGGATGTGTTCGATATACATAGTATGTCTCATTGTTTATATTACTATACTGTCGATGTGTTCGATATACAGTATGTCTCATTGTTTATATTGCTATACTGTCGATGTGTTCGATATACAGTATGTCTCATTGTTTATATTGCTATACTGTCGATGTGTTCGATATACAGTATGTCTCATTGTTTATATTGCTATACTGTCGATTTGTTCGATATACAGTATGTCTCATTGTTTATATTGCTATACTGTCGATGTGTTCGATATACAGTATGTCTCATTGTTTATATTGCTATACTGTCGATGTGTTCGATATACAGTATGTCTCATTGTTTATATTGCTATACTGTCGATTTGTTCGATATACAGTATGTCTCATTGTTTATATTGCTATACTGTCGATGTGTTCGATATACAGTATGTCTCATTGTTTATATTACTATACTGTCGATGTGTTCGTTATACAGTATGTCTCATTGTTTATATTGCTATACTGTCGATGTGTTCGATATACAGTATGTCTCATTGTTTATATTGCTATACTGTCGATGTGTTCGATATACAGTATGTCATTGTTTATATTGCTATACTGTCGATGTGTTCGATATACAGTATGTCTCATTGTTTATATTGCTATACTGTCTATGTGTTCGATATACAGTATGTCTCATTGTTTATATTACTATACTGTCGATGTGTTCGATATACAGTATGTCTCATTGTTTATATTGCTATACTGTCGATGTGTTCTATATACAGTACGTCCCACTATTCATATAATTTATTTTACGGCCGATGAGTTGTTATATTAATGATTTGCGCGTTGTTACAGTATCATTCTTTGGTTTGCATTTCTGTCTCTCTGATTCCGCTTGCTCACTACTACTGGAACTTATATTGCCTGAATCGGGAAGTGTACATTATAGTTAATAAGTAAATGATTATATGCTGTTTCTGCGAATAATATTACGTTTGCTCTACGAGTGGATTTCAATATATGTGTTCTTTTTGAGGTTGATAGTTTCATTATTTCTCCACTTCCCACTTTTATAGATATTCCTTTCAGTTCAGAAGTGGGATAGACCCCGTCTAACATGTAGTTTATCAAATGAAGGCTATAATGTACACAGAACCGATCAGTCTATTATTATCGATCGTCAGCTATTGATTTTATCATAACTGGATTGTCTAGGAACACAAAAAAAATGGGTAGAAGCAGAAGCAGAGATCGCCGTGAGGCCGAACGGGAACGTAGACACAGGCGGGATAGATCTCGTTCTCCGGTCCACAGACGTCGAGAAGTAGCAGCAGAATATGAATTAAGCCGGCGAAGGCGGCGGACTCCAACGACATCGCGCTCTATTGACAAATTGAGCGATGTGATGGCAGACTTCATGCGCCAGAATATGTCTTCTCGTCAAACCACCATCGTCAGGGGCGACGCGGTACCACCGTACAATCCGGAAGATCGTTCCCAAGATATCGACTCATGGTGTACCAAGATTGACGAGATGCGTGCTATCTACAACTGGACCGAGGAAACAACGGTGTACTATGCTCTCAGTAAGTTGGAAGGGTTAGCAGGTACTTGGTATAAGGGTCAGACAAGTGTTAATCATTCGTGGGTCGAGTGGAAGGAGCTGCTGAAACAAGCATTTCCGACACGTCAAGACTTCTACGTCATGTTAAAGGAAATGATGGCTAGAACTAAGTTGCGGGATGAGACTTACTCTAAATATTATTTCGAGAAATTGTCACTATTGAATAGGTGCAGGATTACCGGACGAGATGCGGTTGCCCCGAGCAAAACCAGAAGAAACCCTCCACACTTGACTGCAGATTTTGTCACAAGAAAGGTCACACGGAGGAGAGATGTTTCATCAAGATGCGGGATGATGCCAGAACCAAAGATAATAAAGGTTCTAAGACAGTTGCATGACTAGGCAAGAAAACCAACAATTCTCCAAATCGAAAGTACTTCAAAGATGTTCTGGTGAATGGGGTCAAATCAAATGCCTACGTAGATTTCGGGAGCACTTGTGTTACCATTAAAGAGGAAGAAGCAAACCGATTGAATCTTCAAATTCGAGATAGAGACAGGATTCTTCTAAAGGGGTTTGGTGGAGGTCGTGTACAAACGGTTGGCAGTACTACTTTCAAATTAACTATAGATGACGCTGAAGTGGAAGTGGTTGCTAGCATTGTTCCCAATGATACACAAGACGTACCCATTCTGGTAGGACAACCTTTTACGGAAAGTCCCAATTTGGCTCTGGAGAGAGATCATTGTTCACTTCGATTCCATCAGCTTCCCATGAGGAAAATGTTGAACGAAACCAAATTCAGCAAGATCGAACTCATAACAAAAACGAATAGGTGTGTCCCTCCAAGATGTGTGATGAACATTGAAGTCGAACCCAAAGGAAATTATCGAGGAGATATGTATATAGAAGCTAGTATTCGACTTCAAGAGGGTCACGAGCATTGTATACCACGGACGATTTTGAGAATCAATGACGGTAGTAGGACAGTATTACCTGTTATTAACCTATCTGATCAGGAACTTCGGATTTCTGGCGAAAGCATATTAGCGAGATCATGGCCCTGCAACGAAGAAAACTTAACATCGGAATCTATATTCCGGATGGATAGGGATATGCTGCCGGATTTGGATAGAGCTTCCATTAAGACCAGCATTACCGATCCACAGCAAAAAGAAATCCTGTATGAACTGTTGAATTCTTATCGGGACTGTTTCGCCAGAAACTCAGAAGAGCTAGGCTGTGCTAAATCATCGACAGTGAAAATACAGCTCGAATCAGAACAGCCATTCAGTTACCGACCGTACCGTATGTCTGAGAAGGAGCAGGAAATCGTGAAACAGATGGTCGATGAACTTTTAGGAAATGGCATCATAAGGGAATCCAGCTCGCCATATGCGTCGCCAATCCTGCTGGTGAAAAAGAAGAACGGGGAAGAGAGATTGTGTATAGACTATAGAAAATTGAATGCATTGACCATCAAAGATAGATTTCCCCTTCCCCGAATCGATGACCAACTAGATCGACTACATGGTAGCAACTATTTTACCAGTATTGATTTGAGATCTGGGTACTATCAGATTCCTGTAGAAGAGTCCTCGAAGAGGCTGACATCTTTTGTGACGCATCAAGGTCAGTACGAGTTCAACAGGATGCCATTCGGGCTCGCTAATGCACCAAGTGTTTTCCAAAGATTAATGAATGCTGTCCTGAGCCCGGTCAAAACAACTGCAGCTGTTTACCTTGACGACGTCCTAATCCATACCAAAACTATTATAGATGGGCTGCAAAGCCTGGAAAATGTTTTGACACTGATGAGGAATGAGGGATTGACGCTGAATATGGATAAGTGCACATTTTTAATGGAGACAGTATCATTCTTGGGTTTCGAAATTTGTGCAGGCACTGTTAAACCTGGCACGAATAAAACAGATGCAATTGTAGGATTTCCGACCCCTCGCACAGTACATAATGTCCGACAGTTCATTGGCCTTACTGGTTATTTCAGACATGTTGTTAAAAATTATGCGACTATAGCCCGTCCTCTCACTAACCTCACCAAGAAGAACGTTCCCTGGACATGGACCAATGAAGAAGAACAAGCTTTCATTGAATTGAAGGATAAGTTGACTAACCGACCTGTGCTAGCAATATATAACCCTAAGGCTGAAACTGAAGTCCACACAGATGCAAGTCAACATGGGTTAGCTGGGATCCTCCTGCAAAAATCTGATGAGAAGTTACATCCAGTCAGCTATTATAGTCGGGTAACTACTGACACCGAGAAGAAATACCATTCCTACGAGCTGGAGACCTTAGCTGTGGTAGATAGTCTGAAAAAATTCAGAGTTTATCTCTTAGGCATCAGTTTCACAGTAGTAACCGATTGTAATGCCATCAGAGCGACAAGCACGAAGAAAGATATAATCCCGCGAATAGCAAGGTGGTGGTTGCAATTACAAGAGTTCACCTTTTCTGTTGTCTATCGCCCAGGCAATCGGATGAAACATGTAGATGCTCTTAGCAGGAATCCTTCATCGGTAGAAGCCCCACAGCCTGAATATATTTTTCGAATAGAACAAGCAGACTGGGTTATATCGGGACAACTGACGGATGAAAAAATTAGGGAAATCCGTGATGTACTGTTGAAGCCTCCATGCACTGAATCCGATCATAATGTATACAAAAACTACGCACTCCGAGATGGGAGAGTATATAGAATTACTGTTCGTGGAATCCAATGGGTAGTCCCAAAGGGTATGCGAAGACAGGTTGTTATGGCAGCTCACGACAATATGGGTCACTTTGGAACCGAGAAGACGCTAAACAGACTTTGCGAACATTATTGGTTTCCAAGAATGCGTAAATACGTCGAGAAGTATATATCTTGTTGTATACCATGTCTCTGTAATAAGAGGCCAAGTGGCAAGAAGGAAGGTTTCCTTCATCCCATTGAGAAGCCTTCTGTACCAATGCATACTGTTCACGTGGACCATCTTGGACCATTTTCAAAATCCAAGAGAGGCAATCAGTATTTGATAGCGGTTATAGATGCATTCACAAAGTTTGTATTTTTAAGTCCTGTAAAAACCACCAACTCGAAAGAAGTGATAACTTTCTTTGAAGATATAACCAGCTGGGTTGGTGGACCGAAGATCATCATTTCTGATCGAGGTTCATCTTTCACTTCGAAACGGTTTGAGAAATATTGTGAAGAATCAGGGACTAAACATATTTTGAACGCTGTGGCTACACCTCGTGCAGATGGCCAAGTCGAACGACTCAACAGAACAATTTTGGGAGCCCTGCTTACCTCTACATTGGACGAGAACACATGGGACGATAACGTCAGGAAAGTCCAGTTTGCTATCAATAATGTCGCTAATAAAACCACCCAACGGACACCAAGCGAATTATTGTTAGGTTACAAACCCAGAGGAGCTACGGATCAAGCTCTTGTTGATGAAATAGCTAGAATACCTGCAGTATATGAGGACCTCATTCAAATGAGAGAAGAGGCAAGTAGGCGAATAAATGAGGAACAAGCCAAAATGAAGTGTAGGTTCGATAAAAAACGTAAAAGGCCCAGAGGATATAAAGTTGGAGATCTCGTCCTTATTGAAAAACAGGAAGTCACCGAGCCAGGGACGAGTCGCAAGTTGATATCCCCTTTTAGTGGTCCCATGGTGGTTAAGGCTGTTCTACCTAGGGATAGGTATATAGTCTGCGACATGTCTGGTTCGCATAGAACTCGATCCTCGAACTATGAGAATACCATCGCTGTCGACCGCATGAAACCCTGGGTTCCAGGTGGAGGAGTTTCCGACTCAACGGATATTGATAGTGCTGGCGATGGAGACATCCCAATGAAAGCCGTTAGCTCAGATAGTGAGGGAGATTGCCTCGGGTCGAGTCAAGAGCAGGATGGTCGACTGTAAGGAAATTTTTTCGCCTATGTGAGCTGTGAGCCACCCTGAATAACGCTTAACGGTAAATTCTTATCAAGCTGCGGAATGTGGGTGATTACGAAGAAGGTGCGAGAGACAAAAGGCATATGGACAGAAGTGATTTGGGAGTCGAGAAAACAGTGCGATTGAACGAGTCTTGTGTTAGTGGTTTTCCTATGGTTTTGGTGGTGGATATCCTAAGGACAGTTTGACGAAATATTAATTGTGTACACTTATTGAGAGCGAGTGGATTTGAGGTAGGTGGGTTTTGCCTATTGATATTTTTATGACTCGATCAACTTGTGGCATTATTTATATATCTATACAAAGGTGGATAGATATATGGTGAAACAGCTCTTCATTTGTTATTCTCCAAAAACTGTAGACTTTTTATAGCCGGGTTCACAACCCCATCAATATTTCACGGCTCGTGTGTAGATGGCGGCACGATAGATTATCGGTAAGCCCAATTTCGACTTTACCGATGATTTCTGTTTCTCTTTGATTCTATGATTCTGACATTCTATGCGATCAAGATCTTCTGATCAGGTCACAGAAAAGAGCATGTTGATGTCGGATAGTGACGACGGTTGACGGTATAAAGTCAAACAAATGTAAAAATCTAAAAATAGTGTTTTTCAGTATTTGAAAAGTTTTATTCGCAGTTTCGTTATACATGGATGTCCCCAAAATAACAAACAGAATGGAAGGCTCGACAATTGGGATTCGACAGTAGTGTGTACATACCTACATAGTTTTTGGATAGTTCAGTTTTATTTCCTTTGCTATCATCTAAACAAGACATACAACAATCCGGAAAATCTTATCAATTATGCACCTGTGATTGCTTTTGGATAATTTATTGAACATTTCCTGGGAACTGATGATAAATATGTGAAGAAAGAAGCTTTACCTACTTCGGAGTTGAGGGTATTGGAAAACCATTCCTACCTACATGTAATAAATAATGTTGCTGCCTTCTATTTTATTTCAATTATGGAGAAATACTAGTGAGAATTCTGAATGTGGAGATTTTGATGAGCTCAGAATGAAGAGGTATCAAGTTCATTTCCAAAATGAAATGATGTTAACCCTAGTGTCCTTTCTGATGAATATGTACTTACCTCATATCTCAATATGTACCTAATATATCATACCCCTTTCATAAATAAAGTTATTATACTTATGTAACATAACACATTATTTTTGTGAAACCATCAATGCATCTCTATTTATCATGTACTAACAGGTAAGATAGCTACTAATTATATTTCAAGAAAGTTCTGAATCATAATTAAATGTGTCAATCTTGGTAAAATGTTTGATAGTATTATGCTATTATTGATACTTTTCTTTGATATCATTGAATTCCAGCTATTCCTCAATGAACTGAGGGAATGTATTTGTAGGAACCTGACTTTGATACTAAACATATTCTATTATATCCTGATGAGCAAATGTGTAAGGCTGCTATTCAGAAAATATTGAATAATTCAATCAAATAAGTACATATCTTCCAAAGAGTGGTATATCTTCTGTTTCACATTTTAACAATGAGCAATATTGAAATTTGAATATCAGTACAACATAAGAATAATATGAGTACCTACCTACATTTTTTCAACCATTGATATATTTCTAGAAATTATAGCAGTGCATATCAAATATAGAAAGTTGAATTACAGCTTGTGGAAGTGAAACCAAATATGTAATCATATAATTCCTATATTCACAATACACAGTGTACCTACCTCACTCATAAAATTATAGTATAAAATATCTACATTCTAAAAAATGAAAATCACAACTTCAAATTCACAAAGAAAAAATTCATCACAGTTTGAATATGACACACTACTCATTGAACTTGGGTTTCTATCAAAAGTGAAAATAATCCAAATTATTTGCTGGATTCCATGGATGTATAAATAAAAATAGGTTGATAATAGGTAATAAGGTAAGTACAATTTTATTATATTCATTAAATATTTCATATGTTATTGAATTATGTATGTATGACAGCTTATCAAATATCTGGAGAGCTCAGGAATCATCAATGATAGACAATACGGCTTTCGCCACCGAAGATCTACTGGAGATCTACTTGCCTACGTCACCCATTTATGGCAATCTTCAATTGAAAAACACGGAGAATCTCTAGCTGTCGCGTTGGACATATCGAAAGCATTCGACCGTGTTTGGCACGAAGGACTCCTCCACAAACTACCATCATACGGGTTACCACCTCAGCTATGCCATCTCTTATCGAGTTTTCTTTCAGGCAGATCGCTTCACGTGGTGGTGGACGGTGTATCGTCTGACACCATTGGCATCAATTCCGGCGTTCCACAAGGATCAATTTTGGCACCAACATTATTCCTGCTTCATATCAATGATCTGTTGGGAGTAACAACTTGCCCCATCCACAGCTTTGCAGATGATAGTACCCTCCATACTGCGTTCTCTTCCAGAATTCCCATTTCTTCCCAGGAAACTAAGAACTCACGGCGCAGGCAGGTCAATGCTGTCAATGAAGATCTTGCTGAAATCACAGCCTGGGGAACGAACAACCTAGTTGAATTCAACGCCACCAAAACTCAAGCCTGCATTTTCTCTAGAAAGGCGGAACTCAGTATGCCCGATATTGTAATGTCTGGCTCCACCATCCCCACCAAGCCCACCATATCTATGCTCGGTATTTCCATCAGCAACACTCTTTCATGGGATAATCATGTCAGATCCATCGCAAAAGCTGCTTCACAAAAACTCGGATTCTTGTTCCGTGCGAAAAGCTACTTTACACCTCAACAGCTTCTTATGATCTACAAAGCGCAGATACGGCCTGTTCTAGAATACTGTTCCCACATATGGGGTTCAGCACCAAAACATACGCTGATGCTCTTAGATTCCATCCAGAGAAGAGCCATTCGCCTAGTGGGTGACGCCACACTCACTCACTCTTTAACATCATTGGAACACCGTAGAAAAGTCGGCGACCTTTCACTTTTCTATCGATACTTCCACGGGAAATGTTCTTCGGAAATCTCTGCAATCATCCCTTCACTAGCAATACCAATCAGACGAACTAGACAAGCCCAGTCAGCACATCCTTTCGTTGTCAACCTCGAAAGATGTCGAACAGCTCTTTATCAAGACTCCTTCATTCATAGAACGGCTAGGCTCTGGAATTCATTGCCTGTGGAAGTATTCCCAACAACATATAATCTCCAAAAATTCAAAAAAAATTCCAATACCTACCTCCTGTCCCTATCCTCCCTATGAACGCACGATGTTCTTTGAACATTATAGGGATTCCCTTTCGTGCGCTCCAATCGATAAAAAAAAAAAAAAAAAAAATTAGCATATTCAGTGAAAAATGCTGTATTTCAGGATATAGTCTATTAAACTCCTTTTTTTGAGATCAGTAACAGGTTGAATCCAAATCATCAGTCAACCTTTCATAAGGGGCATGGCTTTCATTTTTGGCTGCTTTCTTTGTCAGATTCGAAGCATTATGAAGGGTAAAATTCTTTGGAAACATAGTGACAATATTCAATAAATCCAAATTGAAAATTACCTGAAAAAAAAAACCAGTTGAATTGAAAATAAAATCATAGAAGAGTTGAATTTCTGCACTATGTAATCTTACACTCAACTAGTAGATACTGTTATACAGGGTGAGTCAGTTTTTTGTAGCAGGACTTCAACAGCTTGAAGAAGATACTATTTTAAGGTGAAAGATCTCAAGTGAACATAAGAGCATAGGAGCTCCTTTTCCGATATACAGATGACATATTTTTTGTAATTTTCAACTCTTGCCACTGACTTGATTTTGACACATCCATGAAATAAGCTTTTGATGATTAAAGGAGAGCAAAAATAATCCAAACATCACACAGAATTCAAATTAATGTTTCATTGAAAGGAGAGGGAGCACACAGTATAGTTCAAGAGGGTTAAATTGGGTACAACCTCCCGACCCACTCTGTTAGTAATCAGAATCGCCTAATAGCCCCAAATATTTAGTATTTGAGGTTTACAAAATTTCAATTCTTTATTCTTGAAATTAGAGGAAAAAACTAGAAAAACATTGAAACATTTTTATCTTTGACTCCCTGTAGTTTATGGGAAAGGCAGCTCCCATGTATGTATATGTTCAAGTGAACTCCCTGTTGAAGTCCTGCTACAAAGAAATGACGCACCCTGTACACTTTTCAACTACTAATTACATTATTGAAAAAATGTGATGATAAACGGGAAAATATAATTTGCTGACCGAAATTAAAATTGCATAGTTTTCTTTTTTAAATACAGGGTGTCCCAAAATGAAAGAAAATATGTCAAAAATTACCAATGTAACAGAGTACCACTAGCACCCTCTACGAGCAATCACAAAATAAGTTGCAAATTCGTATTTCTCATGTCAGAAAACATGTTACTACAAAATTTCATCTTCATGCTGTTGAAACTCACAAAGTTATTGAGAAAATTTGAAATTAAATCTCCCCCTAGAACACCCTGTATCTCCTAAACCAGCAACATTCTTATCAGGCATGTTAGACTAAATCTCAATATTGTAGTGTTTACTATCTATAGTTGAGAGATGTCCCATTTTAAATGAATCACCCTGAATATGATATTCGAATAACATGTAACTTGAAGCAAAAATTTGAACCACAAATGGCTTCTCCAGAATCTGAAAAATAGTACATTATACACCTAGGAATTTGAAAACACTTTAGTGCTTAGGTTTATATACTATTCTATGTACTTTAAGATAGGTGTTGAAGAAAAAATTATGAAAAAAAAATTAAATGCCAGTTTAATATTGTTCGAAACACATTACACTCTATTGCATCCATATCATCTTATACATCAAATAAAATCATTGAAAATAAATTTTTGAACTCAACTTCTATTGCAAAAAAAAACACTTCAAATCCCTAGGGAAGAAACTGTTCTATGAGCATCAAAGATAACTGAAAATAAATGTAATTCAGAGAAACAACTAGTAATATGGATTTATATTCAGATTCTGATTAGACAGGTAATATCATTTTTGTTATATTTCTTGCTGTACCTAAGAATTTATTTTCAAAGAAATGAGAAACTATTTTCAGGCTTCACAATATGATTCGAGATAATGAAATGAATATATTCACTGGAGTATTCACTCAACTTTTTGCCTACAAAGTGATTTTTTTAGCAGAAAATCCTGAGGCTATATTTTTTACTTTCCTGGTATTTTGAATATATCACAGGAATAAAAGTTTTTGAGAAATCAATAATAAGAAATTTCTATTAAATGAGTGCATAATTTTTGGCATTCACTGAATTACATATATTGACAAATATTTTGAAAGATGAAACTCACCATCTGGGTAGGTACATTTTATACCAAAGGATGATTTTGGATGTTTTGCTTTCAGTTTTGTGATGATAATGGCATGTCTTGTAGCATCAACTTGCTGGGGTCCAGGTGTCCATTTTTTCATGGGGTATTAGTTTGATTTATTTTTTGATCACTTCCCTATAATGAATGAGGAACCTCATGGATATTATCTAGGAGCTGCAACAAATAGAAGAAATATCAGTTGTTCATATGAAATTGCTGATTTTTCAGATAATCACAGATGAGCAATGATGTAATATAAATTGAGGTACCTCCAGGTACCTCAATATCAGCATTGCACATTAACTTCATTAATCAGTTTTCAAAATACATACATTATTTAGATAGTAAGTAGGTAGGTACCTAATATAAAAAGGACAGAGATTTTTGAAAGAATGGATAGGTTGGTATGTTGAATTCACCTAAAAGATACTTACCTACCTATTCCAGATCTACACTGCATCTCTTATATGGATGACAAGCAAAACTTGAAGCCTCAGTAGATGAAAAATAATGATTATATTGTTTGGAAGTATGGAATTCAATATAGTAGCTGGAAATAGATAGATACTAAAATAACTCTACAGCAATTTGTCTGTGATAGGCCTTGTTATGGTTTTGGTTCAATTTATCATTCATGTGTAGATAAACCTCAAAGAATGTGGATTTTTTTCAGTTTCAACTCCTGAGTATCAGGTACCTAATCATTTTATGGAATAGGCCTGGATATAACTACACTACAGTAAGGTGGAGTTTTGTATTAGTGATTACTGCACTTACCTACCTTATGAACAAACTAGTGGCAAGGACACTGTTCATCTTTGTACATACTTATGATATTTTCGATTTGCACCAAACATAATCATATTATTATTTTATTGTGTACTTGTGAGAGGGTGAATTCCAAAGGTATACGGTGAGTGTAGGTGTACTTTCTTCCATTTGTTGCTCCTCTGCTGCCAATTATTGAACCTACTCATATCACAGTATCTCATTTCAATCAACTGACTCTCTACACTGTTTTTCCAACACATTTTCACTGTTTTCAGGTTTCCAGATTCACAATTCACAATAATATGAAAGAATTATCGCCCTTTTGTCAATATACCAACTCCACAGTCCACTTCCAGTTGTGACATTAGAATTCATAGAAATAATTTATTATGCCCATATGCCAATTCATGTGTATTTGTGGTTGCAGCGTTTCGGCGACTCGGCAAATACCTATTGAAACCGTTTTCAGATTCGTAAATTTTTCGTTTCTTCCATAATATGATGGAAATCTGATAAATTAATTGTCTTGTTATTGAAATTGAGCATTTTTTATGTCACCAAATTGACGAGAAAAATATGATCGACCTAGCGCCATCTATGAGAACTCTAGGAATTATTGTCGATGTCATTAAAATTGACATAATCAAGTAGGCAAAAGTCTACACATTTTTCTAGTCTTTTGCAAGAGTAAGCTATTTCACCATATATCTATCCACCTTGATCTATACTGTCGATGTGTTTGATAGAGTATAATGTTTCATTAATTGTATTGATATACTGTGGATGTGTTCGATATACATAGTATGTCTTATTGTTTATATTACTATACTGTCGATGTGTTCGTTATACAGTATGTCTCATTGTTTATATTGCTATACTGTCGATGTGTTCGATATACAGTATGTCTCATTGTTTATATTGCTATACTGTCGATGTGTTCGATATACAGTATGTCTCATTGTTTATATTGCTATACTGTCGATTTGTTCGATATACAGTATGTCTCATTGTTTATATTGCTATACTGTCGATGTGTTCGATATACAGTATGTCTCATTGTTTATATTGCTATACTGTCGATGTGTTCGATATACAGTATGTCTCATTGTTTATATTGCTATACTGTCGATTTGTTCGATATACAGTATGTCTCATTGTTTATATTGCTATACTGTCGATGTGTTCGATATACAGTATGTCTCATTGTTTATATTACTATACTGTCGATGTGTTCGTTATACAGTATGTCTCATTGTTTATATTGCTATACTGTCGATGTGTTCGATATACAGTATGTCTCATTGATTATATTGCTATACTGTCGATGTGTTCGATATACAGTATGTCATTGTTTATATTGCTATACTGTCGATGTGTTCGATATACAGTATGTCTCATTGTTTATATTGCTATACTGTCTATGTGTTCGATATACAGTATGTCTCATTGTTTATATTACTATACTGTCGATGTGTTCGATATACAGTATGTCTCATTGTTTATATTGCTATACTGTCGATGTGTTCTATATACAGTACGTCCCACTATTCATATAATTTATTTTACGGCCGATGAGTTGTTATATTAATGATTTGCGCGTTGTTACAGTATCATTCTTTGGTTTGCATTTCTGTCTCTCTGATTCCGCTTGCTCACTACTACTGGAACTTATATTGCCTGAATCGGGAAGTGTACATTATAGTTAATAAGTAAATGATTATATGCTGTTTCTGCGAATAATATTACGTTTGCTCTACGAGTGGATTTCAATATATGTGTTTTTTTTGAGGTTGATAGTTTCATTATTTCTCCACTTCCCACTTTTATAGATATCCCTTTCAAACTGTCGAGTCTCAGATATATGTAAACTTGAAGGTCCGAGAAAGGATATAGTCGTTTGATAAAGTCAACTCACTCAGTGTATGTTTTTTTTCAATAAAATAAGTAGAAGTATATTATATTACTTTAAATGTGGGGGCAATTAGGTGTCAAACACCTGACGAATTGAAAGGTGTCAAACAACTGACAAACTGGAAGGTGTCAAACCTGACAAATTCGAAGGTGTCAAACACCTGACGAACTGGAAGGTGTCAAACACCTGACAAATTAAAAGGTGTCAAGCACCTGACTAACTGAAAGGTGTCAAACACCTGACAAACTCGAAGGTGTCAAACACCTGACGAACTGGAAGGTGTCAAACACCTGACAAATTGAAAGGTGTCAAACACCTGACTAACTGAAAGGTGTCAAACACCTGACAAACTCGAAGGTGTCAAACACCTGACAAACTGGAAGGTGTCAAACACCTGACGAAGTCGAAGGGGTCAAACACCTGACAAATTCGAAGGTGTCAAACACCTGACGGAATGACGGGTGTTCAACACCATATGAATGATAGCACAGCTAAAATCATGTCC
>OU896717.1:14692774-14707774 GCA_918026855.4 Phaedon cochleariae
TTTCTCACAAAAATGAAATTCGATCAAAAATATATCATTCAATATTTAATTCAATATGTAGTAATCAACTCTAACGAACCAAATATCTGCGATGACAAGTTATTTCATTCGAAAAATAAAGATAGATCCAGACCTACCAGATATCTTCAATTTCCACAACCTATCACTTCAACCTTTCAAGTCGGTAGTTCAAATCAAATGGACTTCGATTTTCCTTTTCGTTCTTTGCGAAAGCTCCTTACAAATCAATTCCTTCTCCTGATTGGTTATTTAGTCTTCCGTCTCCGATCTTCTGTGTCGCTGTCTAGCGGGAAGAACGAGCGCGCAAGACTTGATAAATCATTATTATTTTTAGATGAACTGTAGAGAAAATTGACGCAAATTAGAACCAGAAATAACTGATATGCAAATGATTGATTCGTTATTCAACTCAGAGAGAAATTATTTGAATGAATCAGAATAATGAGATATCCTGGTATTGATATATTATTACAAAAAAAAAACAAGAAAAATTTTCATTCATCTAATGAAAAAACCAAATTTAACTTTCATGAATTAGGAAATAGGAATATTAAATGAGGGTGGCAAATCCTTCAACTAAAATGCCGAAAAAACTACCCTCTAGTGAAAGTAAAAAATTGTAATATCTATATACAGGGTGGCAAGTCCTGTTCAAGAGTAAAATGCCTGATTATAGGTACACTTTCAAGTTTGAAGTTAACAGGTAATTTACTTGTCTGTGGAAGTGAAGGAAAAGATATACAGGGTGGCAAGTCCTGGATCAAAAATTAAATGCCAGATAATAGGTAAGTACTTCAGGTGTGAAGTGGACAGGTCTCGAATGAATATCTGGTATACCTTGAGATATGGAAATAGACATGCATTGACATGTGGTTTGTTGAGTTGACCTAGAAAATACTGACAGTAAGATAAAGAGAAAAATCTCCCTTCCAGAAAACTCGAACTATAGATTGTGCTCTCGTCACAAGAAGGCAAAACCTATACAGAAACCAGACAAATGTTGACTGAACAGGCTATAGAGAGAAGGAAACCTTCCTCAGGTTGCATTTATTTCTCAGAAAAAATGAAAAATAACTTGGAAAAGAAATTCACAAGTTGATAATAGGAACTAAATGCTCACCTGAGAAAGAATCCTGGGAAGGTACAGCCTGGACGTCAAGGTTCAACTTCAAGGCTCTAGGTCCTGTAGGCTCAAGGTTCCTGGACGAGACACAGAGGAAACTTCAGTTCAGGTTTCCTGGATAAACTTTTGAGAGAAGTGCGATGGCGTTTCGAATTTCCAATAGGTACCCAAAAAAATTTTTAAAAGAGTAGATACTGTTTTCAACTTATTGGATGAGGAAAAATTCAGCAACGAAGCTGATGTTGATAGCAACAATTTATGAAAAGCAAATTTAAGCGACAAGGCAGAGAAATCCAGGTATAGTACTCAACCTTAGGCTGAAATAAATTTATATGACTCAATAATTTGTCAATTTTACGAAAATATTATCACAAAGAGCTGATAGAATATAGAAAGAACTCAAATATCCAATAAATTGATATCAATGACCAATTTTTACATAAGAAACCATCAGATATGAACTGTAACCTCAATTAACTCGAATGCAATTATTCCTCACAAAAATGAAATTCGATCAAAAATATATCATTCAATATTTAATTCAATATGTAGTAATCAACTCTAACAAACCAAATGTCTGCGATGACAAGATATTCCATTCGAAAAATAAGGATAGATCCAGACCTACCAGATATCTTCAATTCCCACAACCTATCACTTCAACCTTTCAAATCGGTAGTTCAAATCAAAATAATTTCGATTTTCCTATTCGTTCTTTGCGAAAGCTCCTTACAAATCAATTCCTTCTCCTGATTGGCTATTTAGTCTCCCTTCTCCGATCTTCTGTGTCGGGACGGACGAACGCGCGAGACTTAATAAATTATTATTATTTTTAGATGAACTGTAGAAAAAATTGACTCAAATTAGAACCAGAAATAACTGATATGCAAATAATTGATTTGTTATTCAACTCAAAGAGAAATTATTTGAATGAATCAGAATAATGAGATATCCTGGTATTGATATATAATTACAAAAAAAAAGGAGAAATTTTCATTTATCTAATGAAAAAACCAAATTTAACTTTGATAAATCACAAAATAGGAATATTAAATGAGGGTGGCAAATCCTCCAACTAAAATGCCGAGAAAACTACCCTCTAGTGAAAGTAAAAAATTGTAATATCTATATACAGGGTGGCAAGTCCTGTTCAAAAGTAAAATGCCTGATTATAGGTACTCTTTCAAGTTTGAAGTTAACAGGTAATTTACTTGTCTGTGAGAGTAAAGGAAAAGGTATATATACAGGGTGTCCGGGAACATGTGGGAAATCTCCCGGATATGAAGAAAACACGTGAAAAGAATACTATAAGTTCATATAAACTTCTTTTGTATCGGCCTCCTCTTCGGAGATATGGGCTCCCAAAGAGCTCCCATGGAATTAAGTTTTTGACACATAATTCTTGAACCAACAGGTATATTTCAATTTTTTTTTAATATGATGTATACTAGGTAAGACTCTTCAAATTACTATCCAAGAAAGTGTTGCGAATTACTCACAGCTCCAGGGACGGACTAGCTGTGACACTCATGGGCCCATTTTTTTTACGCCCTGTATGATAAGAACTCTGGACAACGTTTTTTACATACCTCTAACTATTGACTAAAAATTAAGTACTCTTCATTCATGTCGCTAATCATAACCGTTTTCGGAAAAACGTCATTTTATTTATATCATGTATTTAGCGTAATTTTCCACGGTAACCAACATAGTTTCAATAAAAAATTGAACTTTAACTGCTTAGTTAAAAACTTCGTAACAGGGTTCAACATGGGCTCCATGAAGTCTGATACACTCGCGAGCACGACGAATTGAGGACTGCTGTACCCGCCACAATAACCCAGCATTGTTCCTTATCACATCACAATGAAACGTGATTCTCCGTAGAAGTTCCTCCCTAGTATCGACCGGAGTGGAATACACCAAGGTTTTGAGGTGTCCCCACAGGTAAAAATCGAATGGCGTTAGGTCGGGAGATCTAGGAGGCCAGGCAATAGGTCCTCCTCTACCTATCCAACGGTTTGGATAGACGTTATTCAGGTGCTCCCGCACAGCAACGCTGGAATGAGGTGGTGCCCCATCATGCATAAAGTACATGTTTCGGCGGGTTTCAAGTGGTAAGTGCTCGACTAAATCATTAAAAGCGTTCTGGAGGAACTCCAAATAAAGTATTCCATTCAATCGTGCCGGCAATACGAATGGTCCAATCAAAAAATTGCCAACGATTCCTGCCCAGACATTAATTGATTGGAACTGATGTTGGCGATGCGAAACAATAGTGGCATGAGGATTTTCATCAGACCATACATGGGTGTTATGTAAATTCATGATACCATCTTTGGTAAAACCTGCTTCATCCGTGAAGAGAATAGTGCTAATGAAGTTTACATTATTTTGTTGCTGATCCAATAGCCAGTTTGCAAAATGCATTCTACGGGGAAAATCTTCAGGAATCAGTTCATGCACTTTTTGCAAATGATATGGGTATAACAGTTGTTCTTGAAGAACTTCATGTACTATTGTTTTCGACGCATTAAACTGCGCTGATAATTTTCGAGTGCTCGTTGAAGGAGTATCATATACAGCATTTAAAATATTTTCCTCTAATTGCGGCGTACGTACTGTTCTTCCCTGACCAGTATTAATTCTTCTTTTTCCAAAATTTCCTAAAATTATGAAAGAAGTAAATAACATTACCTTATTATACCTTATTAAGAAGAATCGCCCACCATTCTCCCTTTGACGTTGGTCAACTCGTTGAAATGTCTTCTGATCTGGAAGAGTGCGATTAGGAAATCTGTCGTGATATAACCTTCTGGCTTCCAAAGCATTGGAAGATGCAAGACCATACATCAGATGCATATCTGCATACTCAATAAACGTGTATTCCATATTTCGAATTATTTCACAATTAATTTCACAACGAAATTCAAAAATCAAATATCAAAGTAATAAGGAATCAATGTATCAGTAATGTGAAAGTTGACAAGTTCTAAAATGAAGGATATTTATTTATTTCTAACCTAGCAACGTTTGCAAAGGTAACTCGAAAAAAAAGTATCTTTTATCGAAATACGCTAAATACATGATATAAATAAAATGACGTTTTTTCGAAAACGGTTATGATTAGCGACATGAATGAAGAGTACTTAATTTTTAGTCAATAGTTAGAGGTATGTAAAAAACGTTGTCCAGAGTTCTTATCATACAGGGCGTAAAAAAAATGGGCCCATGAGTGTCACAGCTAGTCCGTCCCTGGAGCTGTGAGTAATTCGCAACACTTTCTTGGATAGTAATTTGAAGAGTCTCACCTAGTATACATCATATTAAAAAAAAATTGAAATATACCTGTTGGTTCAAGAATTATGTGTCAAAAACTTAATTCCATGGGAGCTCTTTGGGAGCCCATATCTCCGAAGAGGAGGCCGATACAAAAGAAGTTTATATGAACTTATAGTATTTTTTTCACGTGTTTTCTTCATATCCGGGAGATTTCCCACATGTTCCTGGACACCCTGTATAAATATAAAAAACTCTTTAATTATTTGGGACTGCAGCAAAACGAAGGTGTACTCTTATAACATTATATTTCCAATATTTCGACAATGAATATTGTCATCATCAGGGAGCTACAATTTATGGAAATTTCTTTAAGAAGGCTCTGTTAAATTATCAGTTAAGTACTTACAATGTCAGTGAGAATGGTCGTTGAAAGATGGTAACAATAGTAGATTCACAAGACACATCAGTAATTTGTAATACATTAGAACAGTGGACAAAAGATCAATTTAAATTTGTAAAAGTTGAAAATAGTAAAATGAGATTAATTTTTTATTGAATTTAATTTATAAATTTTATATTCGGCTGCCGAAACACATGGCCATGCTCGAATTTGTTGAGAAATTTGCGGGAACTTATATTGAGGTTAACAATGACAATTGTCAATTGACACTGAGTCAGTCATTTGTCAATTGTTACTGCTTGTGGGGCATGTAGGTAGTATACAGTTGGTACAGTTACAGTTACTACTTAAGATGAGATATTATCTAATATTGAATAAGTTATTATTAATTGTTATAGACTTCGATAGGAAACTATATTATTGGATGTATTTAAAAAGTTGAAATGTTGTTGAGAGCTCTGGGATTCTGATCTAACAAAAGTAAGTATGAATAAATTTCACTCAAATGATTCAGATCTGTTCGTTTATTCAAGCTGTTTATAGATTGGGATATAAATGTCATTTCCAAAAAAATTCGTTTTGTATTATTTTTTTCTTTTGCTAAGATTTTGGTCCATGTTATGACCTTCTTTGAAAACATGTTCACTGAGAGCACATCTTTCAGGGTGCAGTCTGCTGTCACTTTTGTGGGACGTTATGCGGTCTTTGAGTAACCTAGAAGTCTGGCCTATGTATTCATGGTTGCAGTTTGAACCAGGAATGCAGTATTTTACATTTGATTGATGTGGTGTTGGAACTCTGTCCTTAACCACAGAAAATGAAGAGTTTATAGTTAACACTGTTTTTTGTGAGATTTTTAAATTTCCTAGTGTATTGAAAATTCTAGAAAATTTTGGAGTGATTTCTGCAATTAATGGTAAGGAGATGTAAAGAAGATTATTTTGAGAGTTATTATTTGTGTTGTCAGCATTTTCAGGAACTATTTGATCGATCATTTGGTTAATGGGTGGAGTGCTATATAAAATCTTGTTAAGTAATGATGACGGGTATGCATTTTGTGAAAACAAGGTATGGAGAATTTTCAGATTTTTTTGATGGAAAGAAGGATCAGAGATACGTAACACTCGTTGCTTCATTTGCTTGTTCAAGTTAATTTTTATCGATTGTCTGTGGTAGGACCAGTAGTTCATATATCTGCCAAATATACTATTTTCAACTTTTACAAATTTGAATTGATCTTTTGTCCACTGTTCTAATGTATTACAAATTACTGATGTGTCTTGTGAATCTACTACTGTTACCATCTTTCAACGACCATTCTCACTGACATTGTAAGTGCTTTACTGATAATTTTACAGAGCCTTTTTGAAGAAATTTTCATAAATTGTAGCTCCCTGATGATGACAATATTCATTGTCGAAATATTGGAAATATAATGTTATAAGAGTACACCTTCGTTTTGCTGCATTCCCAAATAATTTAAGAGTTTTCAACCAACTAGTCAGCAAAAGACTACCCTTCTGCTTATATAAATATATATATACAGGGTGGCAAGTCCTGGATCAAAAGTTAAATGCCAGATAATAGGTAAGTACTTCAGGTGTGAAGTTGACAGGTCTGAAATGGATATCAGGTATACCTTGAGATAAGGAAATAGACATGCATTGGCATGTGGTTTGTTGAGTTGACCAAGAAAATACTGACAGTAAGATAAAGAGAAAAATCTCCCTTCCAGAAAACTCGAACTATCGATTGTGCTATCGTCACAAGAAGGCAAAACCTATACAGGAACCAGACAAATGTTGACTGAACAGGCTATAGAGAGAAGGAAACCTTCCTCGGGTTGCATTTATTTCTCAGAGAAAATGAAAAATAACTTGGAAAAGAAATTTACAAGTTGATAATAGAAACTGAATGCTCACCTGAGAAAGAATCCTGGGAAGGTACAGCCTGGACGTCAAGGTTCAACTTCAAGGCTCTAGGTCCTGTAGGCTCAAGGTTCCCGGACGAGACACAGAGGAAACTTCAGTTCAGGTTTCCTGGATGAACTTCTGAGGGAAGTGCGATGGCGTTTCGAATTTCCAATATTCCAAATTCTAAAATCATAGAGAAACTTGTTAAAAAGAGAATGATTAAATACTTACAAAAACATAATATACTGTCGCGATATCAATTTGGATTTCAAAGTTCAAATAACACAACTGATGCAATTTTTTCATTCCTTGAGAATGTATATCTTAGTCTGAATGAGGGCGAGGTAGTAGCAGCAGTATTCTGCGATTTTTCGAAAGCATTCGATTGTGTTGATCATAGAATACTGCTGGAAAAACTACATTATTATGGATTCAGAGGAGTTGCTCTCAAATGGTTTGAATCATACCTTCTTGAAAGGAAACAAACCGTTAAAATTTCTAACGAAACTTCTGGCTTCTCACATGTCAAATCAGGTGTTCCTCAAGGATCAGTGCTTGGCCCAGTTCTATTCCTATTATACCTAAATGATCTAACTAGCTTACCAATCACGGGAAAATTCACTCTATTTGCTGACGATACTACCCTCCTTTGGCATGGAAAAAATGTAGAAAACCTAAAATTAGTTGTAGCCCAGGAACTCGACGAAGTCAAATCTTGGTGCGATTCAAACTCTCTATGCTTCAATGTGGAGAAAACAAATATTATTACTTTCAAATTTGAGTTTGACAATCTGACATTGGGTACACACCATGTTGAAAACAGAACAAGTACTAAATTCCTAGGTATACATATTGACAGAAAATTAGGGTTTGAAGAACATGTAACGTCACTAAAAAAAAGATTAGCATCAGGTTGCTATGCCATTAGAGTTGTATCAAATGAGCTTGGCTCTGCTATTGCCAGAAACACGTATTTTTCTCTCATAGAGTCTCATATCTGGTACGGCATAGCCTTCTGGGGTTTTTGTAGCCAAAATTTGTTGAATTCTGTCTTTATTCTACAGAAGAGAGCGATTCGCTATTTGTGTCGGGCTAAAGCAAGGGACCATTGTAGGCCACTTTTTATCAGTCAACAAATTCTCACTCTCACCTGCCTCTTTATTTTGGAAACAGTCTGCTTGATCCACACCAGACACCATTCATCGAACAAAAACCCGGTGAATCATAATATTATGTCCACTAGAAATAACAGTCACCTCTCTCTGCCGATACCGAAGATGACTCGAACAAAAAATTCCATTATATATGAGAGCAAAAAAATCTACAATCACTTGTCAGAACAATTCAAAGGAACTGGCTGCATAAAAAAATTCAGAAAGGAGGTTAAAAAATTCCTTATTCAAAAAGCGTACTATGACCTGCAGGAATATTACAACGAAAAGTTTTGAAGTCATGTATAATTTATTTCTATAATTAATTTCTAGATTCTTTTACTATTATGCTAGGTACCTAGTTGGCGGTGTATGTGATATAAATGTTATCCTTTTAGGGCTTTTTTGTAGTTGTTTTATACCCTTGTATTTGTGTTATTTATTAATTATATCTTATGTTCATATCTTTTATATATTTGTACAAATAATTGGACATAGTGGATCTATCCACTTGCTAGTTTCACGCTTTGTCAATAGGAAGAATGTTTCTTGGACAATAAAGCTCAGTTTTGATTTGATTTGATTTGAGGTACCTAAAAAAATTTTTAAAAGAGTAGATACTGTTTTCAACTTATTGGATGAGGAAAAATTCAGCAACGAAGCTGATGTTGATAGCAACAATTTATGAAAAGCAAATTTGAGCGACAAGGCAGAGAAATCCAGGTATAGTACTCAACCTTAGGCTGAAATAAATTTATATGACTCAATCATTTGTCAATTTTACGAAAATATTATCACAAAGAGCTGATAAAATATAAAAAGAACTCAAATATCCAATAAATTGATATCAATGACCAATTTTTACATAAGAAACCATCAGATATGAACTGTAACCTCAATTAACTCGAATGCAATTATTCCTCACAAAAATGAAATTCGATCAAAAATATATCATTCAATATCTTATTCAATATGTAGTAATCAACTGTAACAAACCAAATGTCTGCGATGACAAGTTATTTCATTCGGAAAATAAGGATAGATCCAGACCTACCAGATATCTTCAAATCCCACAACCTATCACTTCAACCTTTCAAGTCGGTAGTTCAAATCAGAATGATTTCGATTTTCCCATTCGTTCTTTGCGAAAGCTCCTTACAAATCAATTCCTTCTCCTGATTGGTTATTTAGTCTCCCTTCTCCGATCTTCTGTGTCGCTGTCTAGCGGGACGGACGAGCGCGCAAGACTTGATAAATTATTATTATTTTCAGATGAACTGTAGAGAAAATTTACTCAAATTAGAACCAGAAATAACTGATATGCAAATCATTGATTTGTTATTCAACTCAGAGAGAAATTATTTGAATGAATCAGAACAATAAGATTTCCTGGTATTGATATATTATTACAAAAAAAAAGGAGAAATTTTCATTCATCTAATGAAAAAACCAAATTTAACTTTGATAAATCACAAAATAGGAATATTAAATGAGGGTGGCAAATCCTCCAACTAAACTGCCGAGAAAACTACCCTCTAGTGAAAGTAGAAAATTGTTATATCTATATACAGGGTGGCAAGTCCTGTTCAAAAGTAAAATGCCTGATTATAGGTACTCTTTCAAGTTTGAAGTTAACAGGTAATTTACTTGTCTGTGAAAGTGAAAGTGAAGGAAAAGGTATATATATAAATATAAAAAACTCTTAAATTATTTGGGACTGCAGCAAAACGAAGGTTTACTCTTATAACATTATATTTCCAATATTTCGACAATGAATATTGTCATCATCAGGGAGCTACAATTCATGAAAATTTCTTCAAGAAGGCTCTGTAAAATTATCAGTAAAGTACTTACAATGTCAGTGAGAATGGTCGTTGAAAGATGGTAACAGTAGTAGATTCACAAGACACATCAGTAATTTGTAATACATTAGAACAGTGGACAAAAGATCAATTTAAATTTGTAAAAGTTGAAAATAGTAAAATGAGATTAATTTTTTATTGAATTTTATCTATAAATTTTATATTCGGCTGCCGAAACACATGGCCATGCTCGAATTTATTGAGAAATTCGCGGGAACTTATATTGAGGTTAACAATGACAATTGTCAATTGACACTGAGTCAGTCATTTGTCAATTGTTACTGCTTGTGGGGCATGTAGGTAGTATACAGTTGGTACAGTTACAGTTACTACTAAAGATGAGATATTATCTATTATTAAATAAGTTATTATTAATTGTTATAGACTTCGATAGGAAACTATATTATTGGATGTATTTAAAAAGTTGAAATGTTGTTGAGAGCTCTGGGATTCTTATCTAACAAAAGTAAGTATGAATAAATTTCACTCAAATGATTCAGATCTGTTCGTTTATTCAAGCTGTTTATAGATTGGGATATGAATGTCATTTCCAAAAAAATTCGTTTTGTATTATTTTTTTTTTCTTGCTAAGTTCCGAACTAAATAAGCTAAAGAAAGACGATTTAATAAAAATTATCCTGAACAAACAGTTACCAAACACAGCAGCTAGTGAAGTACTGAAAAAGTTCTTGAAAAATGACAATTTCTTCGGAAATAATCAATGTAAGTGCTACAACAACGATATCTTCCATGACAGTCAGGAGAACGTATCGCCGACGGAACAAGAAAACAGTAAGTTGAATGCTGAATTACGTGAAGTTTTGGCTGAACTAGAGACAATGAAGAAACTCACTCTCCACCTGGAAAAAAGGACGGAGGAACAAAGAGAATATATTATTAATTTATTAAAAGTGCAACTGGGCAACGTAAATAAAACAAATAGCCAAGCAATACACCCTACGCCATCTGTGAATAATTCTTTCAACATAAAACATAAGCCTGTAAATAATGAAATCTCGATAGAAACACCAAATATATCAATCATAAAAACCAGCCAGAGCACAGCTGGCGTGTCATCGATAAAAACCAACACAGCAGACGATCAACAAAAAAAATTAAGGAGTCCCCAACGGCAGTGGAATCCCCTGCAAAAAAACCATAGGTATAAGAAGAGACCAGTAAGTGGAAAGGTCGCATCTAATATAAAAACAATCCGCAATTATGGATATCTACACGTTTTTCGCCTGCATAGGGATACTA
Source organism: Phaedon cochleariae (assembly GCA_918026855.4). Classification (NCBI taxonomy): domain Eukaryota; kingdom Metazoa; phylum Arthropoda; class Insecta; order Coleoptera; family Chrysomelidae; genus Phaedon; species Phaedon cochleariae. The sequence continues at coordinate 14,703,787 of OU896717.1, forward strand.
CAAAAGAAGATCTATTGAGGGTACTGAAAAAATCAGCACCATCAATAGACTTTGATTGTGAAGAATGGAATAAAACGGAGACATCATGTTCCTTGAAAGTATCATTTCCTATTGAGCATGTTAGGGAGGTGTACAATCCAGACTTTTGGCCAGCTGGAGCTGCAGTGCAGAGGTTCACTTTCCCGAGAACAAATTTTCACGACAGTCAGCAACGACAGAAAGAAGATTGAATGACTTTTCGAATCAACAAGATCTGTGGGCGCTTATTCATTTAAATGCCCAGTCTTTATCAAATAAAATCAACTCACTTGATATTTTATTTGATGAAAAAAAACCGAACATTTTGTGTATAACTGAACATTGGTTAACAGAAGACCAACTGAATGTAACAATAATTCAAGGCTATAGAAAGTATTCCCATTTCTGCAGACAAAACATAAATACACATGGCGGGAGCGCCACCTATGTGAGAAATGATATTGCATCCCTCTGTAAAGAAATAAAATACATAAAACAACTTTCTACTGAACGCGTTTTAGGATGTTCAGCAATTTCAATACAAAAATCAACCAGCATAATTACAATTTATAGGCCACCTGATGGCAACATAGAATTATTTTTCACTATACTGGACCAAATTCTACAGTTCTCAAATGAGAAGTTCGAAAAAACTATAGTGTGCGGTGACCTAAACATCAAAATGAATAACAAGGCAAATAATATAAATTACAAAAAACTCATAGACATTATGGATTGTTATCAGTTGAAGTCTATGGTGAATGAATATACCAGGGTCGTTACAACTACAAGAGGCACCAGCTGTTCATCAATTGATTATATAATGACAAATATATCAAATAATGCTGAATGTAAGGTATTTGACCCGGGATCCTCAGATCATTATGCCCAAGAACTCACTTGGCAGACTTCAAATGTTAACAACAAAATTAACGAAAATTACATGCAAAAACGAATAATAAACGAAAATACTATTTCCAACTTCAAACACCATTTCAATAAAGAACCACTTAATTTACCGACATCAGACGATATAAATATAGTCTACAAGTCGTTTTGGGATCACGTAAGATATTGCTTCGAGATCACGCATCCGTTTAAAAAAATTAAATCAAATACAAACGATACTAAAACAAATTTCGTTATGTCTCGAGAACTGAAAAGCGAATTTAATGAATTGAAACACCTCAATTGGCTTAGAAAGCAACAGGATAATGAAAATATTCATGATTACTATAAAGAAACTAAAAAAACCGTAAATGAGAAGTTTGAATCAGAAAAGAAAAAATTTTATAGTGACCTGATATTAAATGCAGAAAACCCTACAAAAAAATTATGGGAGTTAGTGAACTTAAAATTAGACAAAAAGAAAGTTTTCCATAACGAAATCACCATCTGCTTAAATAACGAAATCATTCTAAATAAATGCCACATCGCAAACTTATTCGCAGATTACTTTGCAAACTCAGTAAATGATAAGTATTCTGCTCAAATGCCAAGTGTCGAAAATTGCACATTACCCGAAACTAATAATTACTCATTCTTCTACGAACCATATGAACAGAACGAAGTGATGGACATCATTTCAAACTTGAAAAATAAAACCTCCATAGGATATGATGAGATACCAACAGCACTTATCAAAGCCTGTCGGAATGAATTCAGTTTCTATATCACTCAAATTATAAATACGTCAATGAGAGTTGGTCAATTTCCAAATATCTTAAGAACTTCGAAAACCACCCCAGTATATAAGAAGGGTGACCTACAACAAATTGAAAACTATAGAGCAATCACGACATTGAGTCCAATAGCCAAAGTAATAGAAAGAGGAATCTATATACGCTTAACAAATTTTCTAGAGAAATATAACATTCTCTCGGGTTGTCAACACGGGTTTAGAAAAGGGTTATCAACCCAAACTGCAACAACTGAGGTCACCCAGTATATATATAGTAGTCTAGATAATAGTGAATATGTTCTTGGTATATTTTTTGATCTAACAGGGGCTTTCGATACGCTGAACCCAAACATACTTGAAAGAAAACTGGAACGATTAGGATTGCGGGGCTTTATGAAGGATTGGATAATTTCCTATGTAACAGAAAGGCAATTTTACGTGAAAATTGGGAATGGTCTCTCCAGCCAATATAATGTATGTATTGGAACCCCTCAAGGGAGTATCTTAGGGCCACTATTATTCCTGTTGTACATAAATGACCTACCATACTTCATTGAAGGGGGGAAGGTATTTATGTATGCAGATGACACAACAATAATGGTGACGGGCTCCTCGTTGAGTACTCTAAATATGAAAGTCACCTCAGTAGTGAACCAATTTTATGAATAGTGTACAAGGAACTATCTTGTGGTGAACCTTCAAAAAACAATGTTCATTCAATTCAGCAGCGCACGCAGTAATAAACCTAACCTAGTCAATCTAAACATAAATAACAATCAACATGAAATATCAAGCTCTACAAAATTCTCAGGTATATATCTCGATAATAACATGACGTGGATCGAACAAATAGATAATACATGCAACAAACTTAAAAAAAACTGCTTTGCCTTCCTTACACTTAAAAAATCTCTTCATGAATCGTCTCTTCTGTGAGTTTATTACTCCGTAGTCTACTCGACCTTATCATTCAACATAATCAGCTGGGGCCTTGCAAAAAACGCATAATAAGAACAATGTATAATATGAAACCTTTCGACTCGTGCCGAGAAGTATTTAAACAAAAGCGTATATTAACATTTCCTTGCATATACATCTTAAATATTTTACTATATATGTATACATAAAAATAAAGATTCCTATGCTAAAAATGGTGATAGACATAGGTATGAAACAAGAAACAAAGATAACCTTCGCATCGAAAAATTTAACCATGCATATTTTACAAAATCACCACAACACAGTGGACTCACATTATACAATTACATACCAAATGATGTAAAAGAATTATCATTCCCTCTCTTCAAGAAGAAAATTAAAAAAATACTGACAATGAATGCTTTCTACAGCCTTGAAGAATTTGTGAACTATTGCTATAATACCTAATTTATTTTTTACTTGTATGTATGTATGCCCCTTGTATTTTATAAATTTTTAAATTTTTACTGTCACTGTTTTGTATAGCGTTGATAATGTGCTACTAAGTGTAAAATGACTAACCATATCCAAGCACTGCTTGGCTACGAATGGTCAATAAAGAATCTGAATCTGAATCTGAATCATGTTATGACCTTCTTTGAAAACATGTTCACTGAGAGCACATCTTCCAGGGTGCAGTCTGCTGTCACTTTTGTGGGACGTTATGCGGTCTTTGAGTAACCTAGAAGTCTGGCCTATGTATTCATGGTTGCAGTTTGAACGAGGAATGCAGTATATCACATTTGATTGATGTGGTATTGGAACTCTGTCTTTGACCACAGAAAATAAAGAGTTTATAGTTAACACTGTTTTTTGTGAGATTTTTGAATTTCCTAGTGTATTGAAAATTCTAGATAATTTTGGAGTGATTTCTGCAATAAATGGTAAGGAGATGTAAAGAAGATTATTTTGAGAGTTATTATTTGTGTTGTTAACATTTTCAGGAACTTTTTGATTGATCATTTGGTTAATGGGTGGAGTGCTATATAAAATCTTGTTAAGTAATGATGACGGGTATGCATTTTGTGAAAACAAGGTGGAAAGAAGGATCAGAGATACGTAACACTCGTTGCTTCATTTGCTTGATCAAGTTAATTTTTATCGATTGTCTGTGGTAGGACCAGTAGTTCATATATCTGCCAAATATACTATTTTCAACTTTTACAAATTTAAATTGATCATTTGTCCACTGTTCTAATGTATTACAAATTACTGATGTGTCTTGTGAATCTACTACTGTTACCATCTTTCAACGACCATTCTCACTGACATTGTAAGTACTTTACTGATAATTTTACAGAGCCTTCTTAA
>OU896717.1:14708274-14856275 GCA_918026855.4 Phaedon cochleariae
TTTGCCCATTGTACTCGTTATATACCCTTCAATGTCGTCTTATATGGTCACTGCAGTCGTATCCGCTTCGACTGTATGAATGCCAGATGTTATACTGCAGAGTTACAGTGAAAACATAGTCGAAGTCTAGGTTCCTTGTTCTGCAAGCTGTGTGCGTGAAACCTGCTTGAGAGTAGTCTTATATGGTCATTGCGTACTTGTCTGATAGTGTTCGTTATGTACCCTTCAATATCGTCTTATTCGGTCACTGCAATGGTATCTGCTTCAGTTGTATGCATGTCAGATGCTAGACTGCAGAGTTACAGTGCAAACATGGTCGAAGTCGAAGTTTCTTGTTCTGCAAGCTGTGTGCGTTATACCTGTTTGAAAGGCGTCTCATATGGTAATTGCGAACTTGTCTGCTTCAATAGTATCAATGTGAGATGATAGGACAGAGAAATATAGTGACCACAACGATGAAGTCGATGTATCTTAATTTGCCTTTTGTACCCGTTGTAATCTCTCCAAAGTCGTCTTATATGGTCAGTGTGATCGTATCTGCTATAGCTGTAAAACTATAGATCTCGTTATATGTCCTTCGGAGTCGTCCCATATTGTCAGTGCGATCATACCTGCTATTGCTGTAGGCATGTCAGATGCAAAAATTCGGAGTTACAGTGTAAACATAGTCGGAGTCGAAGTTTCTTGTTCTGCCTGTTGTTTGCGTTATACCCGCTTCGATGTCGTCTTTAATGATCATTGCGAACCACCATGCTACAAAGGTATTCATGTGAGATGTTACAATACAGAGATACAGTGTGCAGACTAATGTCGAAGTATCTTCACTTGTTAATTGTTCTCGTTATATGTCCCTCGAAGTCGTCTTATATGGTCAGTGCGATCGTATCTGCTATTGCTGTAGGCATGTCAGATGCTAGAATACGGAGTTACAGTGTGAGCATAGTCGAAGTCGATGTTTCTTGTTCTGCCTGTTGTGTGCGTTATACCCGCTTTGATGTCGTCTTATATAATCGTTGCGAACTCATATGCTCCAGAGGTATCCATGTGAGATGATAGAATACAGGGATACGGTATGCGGACTGATGTAGTCGGAGTATCTCCACTTGCATATTGTTCTTGTGGTATGTCCTTCGAAGACGTCCTATATGGTCAGTGCGATCGTATCTGCAATTACTGTAGGCATGTCAGATGCTAGAATGCGAAGTTACAGTGTAAACACAGTCGAAGTCGGAGTTTCTTGATCTCCCTGTTGTTAGCGTTATTTTGATTCAGGAAACACTAGACGATGTCTACCTATGAGATGTATAACCGATTTATTATCGAGATTGATAAATTCGAAGTTTTGGCGAACACGCCGGTTTACCGACTCTTGATTATTTAAATCGAAGGTTTTGGTGGATATGAAAAAGTATAGTTCTTCACTCGCATATAATGGGCTGTCATATATACTTCTTGAATGGGCATTCTAGATGCTAGAATGCAAAGTTACAAAGTAAACATAGTCGAAGTAAGAGTTACTTGTTCTGCCTGTTGTGTGCGTTATACCCGATTCGATGTCAACTCGTATGATCGTTGCGAACCACCATGCTCTAAAGGTATCCACGTGACATGATAGAATACAGATACAATGTGCAGACTGATGATCTCGAAGTATCTTCACTAGCCTATTGTACTCGTTATATGTCCATCGAAGTCATCTTATATGGTCAGTGCGATCGTTTCTACTATAGTTATATTCATGTTAGATTCTAGAATGTGAAGTTACAGTGTGAAAATAGTCGGAGTCGAAGTTTCTTGTTCTTCCTGTTGTGTGCGTTATACACACTTCGATATCGTCTTATATGATCGATGCGAACATATATGCTATTGAGGTATCTATGTGAGATGATATAATACAGGGATACAGTGTTCAGACTGATGTTGTCGAACTATCTTCACTTGCCTATTGTTCTCGTTATATATCCTTCGGAGTCGTCTCATTTGGTCAGTAGGATCGTATCTGTTATAGCTTAGAGCATGTCAGATGCTGGAATGCTAAGTTACAGTGTAAACATAGTCGGAGTCGAAGTTTCTTGTTCTGCCTGTTGTGTGCGTTATACTTGCTTCGATGTTGTCTTATATGATCGTTGCGAACATATATGCTACAGAGGTATCTATGTGAGATGATACAATACAGAGATACAGTGTGCAGACTGATGTTGTCGAAGTATCTTCACTCGCCTATTGTTCTCGTTATATGTCCTCTGAAGTCGTCCTATATGACCAGTGCCATCGTATCTGCTCTAACTGTAGGCATGTCAGATGCTAGAATGCAAAGTTACAGTGTGAATATAGTCGAAGTTTATTGTTCTGCCTGTTGTGTACGTTATACCCGTTTTGATGTCGTCTCATATAATCGATGCGAACTGATATGCTCCAGAGGTATCTATGTGGGATCATAAAATACAGAGATACGGTGTGCAGACTGATGTTGTCGAAGTATCCTCACTTGATCATCAATCTCGTTATATGTCCTTCAAAGTCTTTCTTTATGGTCAGTGCGATCGTATCTGTTTCGTCTGTAGGCATGTCAGATAATAGAATTTGGAGCCACAGTGTAAACATAGTCGAAGTCTCTTGTTCTCCCTGTTTTATGCGTCATTCCCGTTTTGATGTCGTCTCAAATGATCGATGTGAACTGATATGCTCCAAAGGTATCTATGTGAGATGATAGAATACAGAGATACAGTGTGCTGACTGATGTTGTCAAAGTATCTTTATTTGTCTATTGTTCTCGTTATAAGTCCTTCAAAGTCGTCTCATATGATCAGTGCCATTGCATCTGCTATAACTTCATTCATGTCAGATGCTAGAATGCAAAGTTACAGTGTAGACATAGTCGAAGTCGAAGTTTCTTGTTCTGCTCGTTGTGTGCGTTATACCCGATTTGATGTCGTCACATATGATTGTTGCGAACTACCATGCTACAAAGGTATTCATGTGAGATGTTATAATATAGAGATACAGTGTGCAGACTAATGTCGGAGTATCTTCACTTGTCGATTGTTCCCGTTATATGTCCCTCGAAGTCGTCTTATATGGTCAGTGTGATTGTATCTGCTATAGCTGTAGACATGTTAGATGCTAGAATGCGGAGTTACAGTGTAAGCATAGTCAGGGTCGAAGTTTCTTGTTCTGCCTGTTGTGTGCGTTATACATGCTTCGATGTCGTATTATATAGTAGTTGCGAACTCATATGCTCCAGAGGTATCCATGTGAGATGATGAAATACAGAGATACGGTGTGTGGACTGATGTTGTCTAAGTAACTTCACTTGCCTATTGTTCTCATTATATGTCCTTCGAAGTCGTCCCATATAGTCAGTGCGATCGTATCTGCAATTACTGTAGGCATGTCAGATGCTAGAATGCGAAGTTGAAGTATAAACATTGTCGAAGTGAAAGTTTCTTGTTCTTTCTGTTGTAAGCGGTATCTTGATTCAGGAAACACTGGACAATGTTAACCTATAAGATGTATAACCGATTTATTATCAAGATTGATAAATTGGGAGTTTTGGCGAACACGACGATCTACCGACTCTTGATTGTTGGAATCGAAGTTTTTGGTGGATATGAAAAAGTATAGTACTCCACTCGCATATGATGAGCTCTCATTTATACTTCTTGAATGGGCATTTGAGATGCTAGAATGCAAAGTTACAGAGTGAACAGAGTCGAAGTCGAAGTTTCTTGTTCTTCCTGTTGTGTGCGTTATACTCGCTTCGATGTCGTCTCATATAATAGTTGCGAACTCATATGCTCTAGAGGTATCTATGTGAGATGATAGAATACAGAGATACGGTGTGCGGACTGATGTTGTCGAAGTATCTTCACTTGCCTATTGTTCTCTTTATATGTTCTTCGAAGTCGTCCTTTATGGTCAGTGCGATCGTATCTGCAAATACTGTAGGCATGTCAGATGCTAGAATGCGAAGTTAAAGTATAATTATTTTCGGAGTCAAAGTTTCTTGTTCTCCCTGGTAAGCGTTATTTCGATTCAGGAAACACTAGACAATGTCTACCTATGAGATGTATAACCGACTTATTATCAAGATTGATGAATTCGAATTTTTGTCGAACACGCCGATTTACCGACTTTTGATTGTTGGAAACGAATTTTCTGGTGGTAATGAAAAAATAAAGTACTCCAATCGCATATAATAACCTGTCATATATACTTCTTGAATGGGCATTTGGGATGCTAGAATGCAAAGTTACAAAGTAAACATAGTCGAATAGCCTGTTGTGTGCGTTATACTCGCTTCGATGTCGTCTCATATGATCGTTGCGAACTTATATGCTCCAGAGGTATCAATGTGAGATGATAGAATACAGAGATACAGTGTGCAGACTGATGTTGTCGAAGTAACTTCACTTGTCAATTGTTCTCGTTATATGTTTCTCGAAGTCTTCTTATATGGTCAGTGCGATCGTATCTGCTATATCTGTAGGCATGTCAGATGCTAGAATGCGGAGTAACAGTGTGAGCATAGTCGGGGTCGAAGTTCCTTGTTCTGTATGTTGTGTTCGTTATACCCGCTTCGATGTCGTCTTATATAATAGTTGCGAACTCATATGCTCCAGAGGTATCCATGTGAGATGATAGCATACGGGCGGACTGATGTTGTCGGAGTATCTTCACTAGCCTATTGTTCTCGTTATATTCACTTCGAAGTCATCTCGTATTGTCAGTGCGATCATACCTGCTATTGCTGTAGGCATGTCAGATGCAAAAATTCGGAGTTACTGTGTGAACATCGTCGGAGTCGGAGTTTCTTGATCTGCCTGTTGTGTGCGTTATACCCGCTTCGATATCGTCCAAAATGATCATTGCGAACTACCATGCTACAAAGGTGTTCATGTGAGATGTTACAATACAGAGATACAGTGTGCAGACTGATGTCGAAGTATCTTCACTTGTCAATTGTTCTCGTTATATGTCCCTCGAAGTCGTCTTATATGGTCAGTGCGATCGTATCTGCTATTGCTGTAGGCATGTGAGATGCTAGAATGCGGAGTTACAGTGTTAGCATAGTCGAGGTAGGAGTTGCTTGTTCTGCCTGATGTGTGCGTTATACCCGCTTTGATGACGTCTTATATAATAGTTGCGAACTCATATGCTCCAGAGGTATCCATGTGAGATGATAGAATACAGAGATACGGTATGCAGACTGATGTAGTCGGAGTATCTTCACTTGCCTATTGTTCTCGTTATATGTCCTTCGTAGTCGTCCCATATAGTCAGTGCGATCGTATCTGCAATCACTGTAGGCATGTCAGATGCTAGAATGCGAAGTTAAAGTATAAACATTGTCGAAGTCAAAGTTTCTTGTTCTCCCTGTTGTAAGCGGTATCTTGATTCAGGAAACACTGGACAATGTTTACCTATAAGATGTATAACCGACTTATTATCAAGATTGATAAATTGGGAGTTTTGGCGAACACGCCGATTTACCGACTCTTGATTGTTGGAATCGAAGTTTTTGGTGGATATGAAAAAGTATAGTACTCCACTCGCATATAATGAGCTCTCATATTGTAACTACCCAAGCCAGTTCGCTTGGTAGAATATTTCATCATGATCAAGAGTATTGATTCATTTTGGAAGTCATTTTATTATTTGAGGATCATAGTTAGTGATTCTGTTCATGACTCCATTAATAAGGGTTCAATTTCTATGAGTAGTGGCATTTTTTATCAGAGAAATGAGTAACAAATCATCACGAGATCATAAATTCTATCACTCCAACTTTGGATTGTATCACAGGTATGGTAAGACCTTGTTGGATACTCGATTCTACAGTGTTGTGCTTTGTTACAACATCAGGAAGCTTGGTGAGTAATCAGGACCTCGATTTGTATCGATTTATTCCAGTTACAAAGGCAGGAAGAGTCTGTTTTGTAGAAAGAACTCTACCAATTCACGAACGTTTGACGCTGTCAGACGTTCATGAATTCACTTCAAATCTGAAGTAGAACCACAGGGACAGACTTATAAGTATGTGAAAACAGCTACCTGATCTTTGGACATCGTATGTTCACAGCTAGAAGCCTCATAATGCAAGGGAGCACCCTGAAATGGGGCCAAAAAGGGGCCAAATCCAGGTTTGTTTCAATAAAAGAACATCAGTAACCATGGAAGTGGTCCTAGTGACAATCACAACAAACGGTTTCCCTATAAATAGCAGCCCGAGCCGCGATCTCAACAGAACATTTCCAACCTTCGAAGAAGCAACATCTTCAGAAATAAAAGGTAAGAATCCATCATAACAAACTGTTTGCATTTTTATATGTTTATTTGTTGATCTGAATTTATTTGACATGGACATGACAATGACATTAGTGACCTAGTGACCGTCCGCTCGGTGCTGGAAGTGACTAGAGCACCGACGGCCGTTACAGATAGAGCGATATGGGGTATTCTTTTAAAATGAACTGTGTTGAGTTGTGATTGAGTTGCAATTCTGTTTATCATTGTTTATTATACTGAGTTATGGTATATTATTGCTATGGTTAGGCATATATGATGAATATTTGTTGTCTTTCTTTACAGTTATATGACTTCACATATGTTCTTTTAGCTCACACTCACACTACAATCCGACCGACACCTGATCGTAGTCGGACCCTACACTTTTTACAATCCGACCGACACCTGATCGTAGTCGGAACTTACACTTACACTACTATCCGATCGACTTGGCCGCAGTCGGACCCAACACTTCACCACAAATAGGCTTGTTCTTTTGAAATGTACTGGGTGTAGTACATTTGAATTTGAATTGATGGTATTATTTATTCATGTGTGATGTTATATAATTTACACCTGAGTTCACATATGTTCGTTTGGCATATCAGTTACACCTGAGTTCACATATGTTCGTTTAGCTCACATTTACACTACTATCCGACCGATTTGATCGTAGTCGGACCCTACACTTTTTACAATCCGACCGACACCTGATCGTAGTCGGAACTTACACTTACACTACTATCCGATCGACTTGGTCGCAGTCGGACCCAACAGTTCACCACAAATAGGTTTGTTCTCTTGAAACATCTGCGACTTCTAGAAATAATAAAGATTTGCCTAAACATTGTTATGTGTTTTCCTTCAGAGCGAATGGGCAGAAACAATATTATTTCAGAAACTAATTCCTTATCTTTTTACGAGTTCTAGGAAACATGGAAGATGACCAAACCTCTACCTCCTTTATAGCCGAAAGAACGGTTGAAGGATTAGGTCCCAGTCTGAGTACTATCTCAGCACTCACTCAGCACTCAGTCTCTGATGGATAACGTCGAGTCCAAATAGAGTAAACTCATCACATGATCTCTTTTGGGTAGTATTGTATACTTCGCTGTTGCTTAACCTTGACCAGTTTATCTACGTAACTCGAAGTGCTTATAGATGACAATGAGTGGTCAAATTGCTCGATGGTACTGTGGGAGCGTCCTCTCCTTACTTTCATATTAACAGTAGGCATACTGATTTGGACGTCCCTGTAGTTGGTGTACACCGCGGAGGTGGCTTGCAACCACTCTTATTTTATCCCGGCAGGAGACGATCTTTCTACTGAAAAAAGCCATCAGGCAAACCGAGAGGAATGCAAGCATAGTCCATCTGAGCAATTGATCAGATAATACCAACATAAACTTTCGATACTGAGTCTTGGTTGGCGCAGTGAAGAGGGTTTGATTGCTTTTTGCTAATTCACTCAACTTCACATCGTACAATTTGCATTGTAAAAAGATGCGTGGCCAATAAATACTCTTGATTCATACTCGATTTTCATTTCTTTTCTACCTTCACAGAACTCTGTATCCACGAACTTATACAAAAAAAATACACAACGTGGGAACATGTTTGAGAGGTGTCGAGTTGAATCTCGATACTTCTCGAACATGATAAATACTAGACGATCACATAAAATATGGTTATAGATAATTCCATATTTAGACAAGACCCGGGTGGGTTTGGTTACATTGGTGCCGTGACCAGGATACAGAGTCAGGAAATCTGTGGAGGAACGAGGAGAAATGAAGTTGAAACCAACACCAGATATGGTTAGGAATTTGCACTAATGTGTGTAGATTTCTGGAAGAGAACCACATGCGCTTTCCTCCAGAAATCAGGGGGGGAATGTAACTACCCAAGCCAGTTCGCTTGGTAGAATATTTCATCATGATCAAGAGTATTGATTCATTTTGGAAGTCATTTTATTATTTGAGGATCATAGTTAGTGATTCTGTTCATGACTTCATTAATAAGGGTTCAATTTCTATGAGTAGTGGCATTTTTTATCAGAGAAATGAGTAACAAATCATCACGAGATCATAAATTCTATCACTCCAACTTTGGATTGTATCCCAGGTATGGTAAGACCTTGTTGGATACTCGATTCTACAGTGTTGTGCTTTGTTACAACATCAGGAAGCTTGGTGAGTAATCTGGACTTCGATTTGTATCGATTTATTCCAGTTACAAAGGCAGGAAGAGTCTGTTTTGTAGAAAGAACTCTACCAATTCACGAACGTTTGACGCTGTCAGACGTTCATGAATTCACTTCAAATCTGAAGTAGAACCACAGGGACAGACTTATAAGTATGTGAAAACAGCTACCTGATCTTTGGACATCGTATGTTCACAGCTAGAAGCCTCATAATGCAAGGGAGCACCCTGAAATGGGGCCAAAAAGGGGCCAAATCCAGGTTTGTTTCAATAAAAGAACATCAGTAACCATGGAAGTGGTCCTAGTGACAATCACAACAAACGGTTTCCCTATAAATAGCAGCCCGAGCCGCGATCTCAACAGAACATTTCCAACCTTCGAAGAAGCAACATCTTCAGAAATAAAAGGTAAGAATCCATCATAACAAACTGTTTGCATTTTTATATGTTTATTTGTTGATCTGAATTTATTTGACATGGACATGACAATGACATTAGTGACCTAGTGACCGTCCGCTCGGTGCTGGAAGTGACTAGAGCACCGACGGCCGTTACAGATAGAGCGATATGGGGTATTCTTTTAAAATGAACTGTGTTGAGTTGTGATTGAGTTGCAATTCTGTTTATCATTGTTTATTATACTGAGTTATGGTATATTATTGCTATGGTTAGGCATATATGATGAATATTTGTTGTCTTTCTTTACAGTTATATGACTTCACATATGTTCTTTTAGCTCACACTCACACTACAATCCGACCGACACCTGATCGTAGTCGGACCCTACACTTTTTACAATCCGACCGACACCTGATCGTAGTCGGAACTTACACTTACACTACTATCCGATCGACTTGGCCGCAGTCGGACCCAACACTTCACCACAAATAGGCTTGTTCTTTTGAAATGTACTAGGTGTAGTACATTTGAATTTGAATTGATGGTATTATTTATTCATGTGTGATGTTATATAATTTACACCTGAGTTCACATATGTTCGTTTGGCATATCAGTTACACCTGAGTTCACATATGTTCGTTTAGCTCACATTTACACTACTATCCGACCGATTTGATCGTAGTCGGACCCTACACTTTTTACAATCCGACCGACACCTGATCGTAGTCGGAACGTACACTTACACTACTATCCGATCGACTTGGTCGCAGTCGGACCCAACACTTCACCACAAATAGGTTTGTTCTCTTGAAACATCTGCGACTTCTAGAAATAATAAAGATTTGCCTAAACATTGTTATGTGTTTTCCTTCAGAGCGAATGGGCAGAAACAATATTATTTCAGAAACTAATTCCTTATCTTGTTACGAGTTCTAGGAAACATGGAAGATGACCAAACCTCTACCTCCTTTATAGCCGAAAGAACGGGTTGAAGGATTAGGTCCCAGTCTGAGTACTATCTCAGCACTCACTCAGCACTCAGTCTCTGATGGATAACGTCGAGTCCAAATAGAGTAAACTCATCACATGATCTCTTTTGGGTAGTATTGTATACTTCGCTGTTGCTTAACCTTGACCAGTTTATCTACGTAACTCGAAGTGCTTATAGATGACAATGAGTGGTCAAATTGCTCGATGGTACTGTGGGAGCGTCCTCTCCTTACTTTCATATTAACAGTAGGCATACTGATTTGGACGTCCCTGTAGTTGGTGTACACCGCGGAGGTGGCTTGCAACCACTCTTATTTTATCCCGGCAGGAGACGATCCTTCTACTGAAAAAAGCCATCAGGCAAACCGAGAGGAATGCAAGCATAGTCCATCTGAGCAATTGATCAGATAATACCAACATAAACTTTCGATACTGAGTCTTGGTTGGCGCAGTGAAGAGGGTTTGATTGCTTTTTGCTAATTCACTCAACTTCACATCGTACAATTTGCATTGTAAAAAGATGCGTGGCCAATAAATACTCTTGATTCATACTCGATTTTCATTTCTTTTCTACCTTCACAGAACTCTGTATCCACGAACTTATACAAAAAAAATACACAACGTGGGAACATGTTTGAGAGGTGTCGAGTTGAATCTCGATACTTCTCGAACATGATAAATACTAGACGATCACATAAAATATGGTTATAGATAATTCCATATTTAGACAAGACCCGGGTGGGTTTGGTTACAATATATACTTCTTGAATGGGCATTTGAGATGCTAGAATGCAAAGTTACAGAGTAAACAGAGTCGAAGTCGAAGTTTCTTGTTCTTCCTGTTGTGTGCGTTATACTCGCTTCGATGTCGTCTCATATAATAGTTGCGAACTCATATGCTCTAGAGGTATCTTTGTGAGATGATAGAATGCAGAAATACGGTGTGCGGACTGATGTTGTCGAAGTATCTTCACTTGCCTATTGTTCTCTTTATATGTCCTTCGAAGACGTCCTATATGGTCAGTGCGATCGTATCTGCAATTACTGTAGGCATGTCAGATGCTAGAATGCGAAGTTAAAGTATAAACATTTTCGAAGTCAAAGTTTCTTGTTCTTCCTGTTGTAAGCGTTATTTCGATTCAGGAAACACTAAACAATGTCTACCTATGAGATGTATAACCGACTCATTATCAAGATTGATGAATTCGAAGTTTTGGCGAACACGCCGATTTACCGACTTTTGATTGTTGGAATCGAAGTTTCTGGTGGTAATGAAAAAGTAAAGTACTCCACTCGCATATAATGAGGTGTCATATATACTTCTAGAATGGGCATTTGAGATTCTAGAATGCAAAGTTACAAAGTGATCATAGTCGAATAGCCTGTTGTGTGCTTCGATGTCGTCTCATATGATCGTTGCGACCTTATATGCTCTAGAGGTATCAATGTGTGATGATAGAATACAGAGATACAGTGTGCAGACTGATGTTCTCGAAGTATCTCCACTTGTCGATTGTTCTCGTTATATGTCCCTCGAATTCTTCTTATATGGTCAGTGCGATCGTATCTGCAATAGCTGTAGACATGTCAGATGCTGGAATGCGGAGTAACAGTGTGAGCATAGTCGGGGTCGAAGTTTCTTGTTCTGCTGTTGTGTGCATTATACCCGCTTCGATGTCGTCTTATATAATAGTTGCGTACTCATATGCTTCAGAGGTATCCATGTGAGATGATAGCATACAGAGATACGGGCGGACTGATGTTGTCGGAGTATCTTCACTAGCCTATTGTTCTCGTTATATGTACTTCGAAGTCATCTCGTATTGTCAGTGCGATCATACCTGCTATTGCTGTAGGCATGTCAGATGCAAAAATTCGGAGTTACTGTGTGAACATAGTCGGAGTCGGAGTTTCTTGATCTGCCTGTTGTGTGCGTTATACCCGCTTCGATGTCGTCCAAAATGATCATTGCGGACTACCATGCTACAAAGGTATTCATGTGAGATGTTACAATACAGAGATACAGTGTGCAGACTGATATCGAAGTATCTTCACTTGTCAATTGTTCTTGTTATATGTCCCTCGAAGTCGTCTTTTATGGTCAGTGCGATCGTATCTGCTATTGCTGTAGGCATGTCAGATGCTAGAATGCGGAGTTACAGTGTAAGCATAGTCGAGGTCGAAGTTTCTTGCTCTGCCCGTTGTGTGCGTTATACCCGCTTCGATGACGTCTTATATAATAGTTGCGAACTCATATGCACAAGAGGTATCCATGTGAGATGATAGAATACAGAGATACGGTATGCGGACTGATGTAGTCGGAGTATCTTCACTTGCATTTTGTTCCCGTGGTATGTCCTTCGAAGACGTCCTATATGGTCAGTGCGATCGTATCTGCAATTACTGTAGGCATGTCAGATGCTAGAATGCGAAGTTACAGTGTAAACACAGTCGAAGTCGAAGTTACTTGCACTCCCTGTTGTTAGCGTTATTTTGATTCAGGAAACACTAGACAATGTCTACCTATGAGATGTATAACCGACTTATTATCAAGATTGATTAATTCGAAGTTTATGGCGAACACGACGGTTTACCGACTCTTGATTGTTTTTAAATCGAAGTTTTTGGTGGATATGAAAAAGTATAGTTCTCCACTCGCATATAATGAGCTGTCATATATACTTCTTGAATGGGCATTCTAGATGCTAGAATGCGAAGTTACAAAGTAAACATAGTCGAAGTCAGAGTTTCTTGTTCTGCCTGTTGTGTGCGTTATACCCGATTCGATGTCAACTCGTATGATCGTTGCAAACTATTATGCTCCAAAGGTATCCATGTGACATGATAGAATACAGATACAATGTGCAGACTCATGATCTCGAAGTATCTTCACTAGCCTATTGTACTCGTTATATGTCCTTCGAAGTCATCTTATATGGTCAGTGCGATCGTTTCTACTATAGTTTTATTCATGTTAGATTCTAGAATGTGAACTTACAGTGTGAAAATAGTCGGAGTCGAAGTTTCTTGTTCTTCCTGTTGTGTGCGTTATACCCACTTCGATATCGTCTTATATGATCGATGCAAACATATATGCTATAGAGGTATCTATGTGAGATGATATAATACAGAGATACAGTGTTCAGACTGATGTTGTCGAACTATCTTCACTTGCCTATTGTTCTCGTTATTTGTATAAACATTTTCGAAGTCAAAGTTTCTTGTTCTTCCTGTTGTAAGCGTTATTTCGATTCAGGAAACACTAGACAATATCTACCTATGAGATGTATAACCGACTTATTATCAAGATTGATGAATTCGAAGTTTTGGCGAACACGCCGATTTACCGACTTTTGATTGTTGGAATCGAAGTTTCTGGTGGTAATGAAAAAGTAAAGTACTCCACTCGCATATAAAAAGCTGTCATATATATTTCTAGAATGGGCATTTGAGATGCTAGAATGCAAAGTTACGAAGTGAACATAGTCGAATAGCCTGTTGTGTGCGTTATACTTGCTTCGATGTCGTATCATATGATCGTTGCAAACGTATATGCTCTAGAGGTATCTATGTGAGATGATAGAATATAGAGATACAGTGGGCAGACTGATGTTGTCGAAGTATCTCCACTTGTCGATTGTTCTCGTTATATGTCCCTCGAAGTCTTCTTATATGGTCAGTGCGATCGTATCTGCTATAGCTGTATTTAGTGTTGTTTCATGTATTGCTCGTGCTTATGTCGAATTATTCAGTAATAAAATTATAAAGTTAGATTGAAATTACATATATTTGATTACTCAATATTAAAAATATGACAAGCTCTCAAAAATCTTTTTTTAACAAAAACATCCACATGGAAACCATGAATTCACATACAGTAAGTGCAGGTTACATTAGTGCACTACATTACTCTTCCTCCTCCAATAAATTAATAACAGAAGATACTTTTTTTGATGGACGAGAATTTTCAGAAATGTCGTTGTCTAAATATGCTGGTTTAGTTCTATCTATTGATACTGGTAATTCAGCACCATTCTTATCTATATAGATTGTTTTTTCCGAGCGACGAATAACTTTGAACGGACCTTCATACGGTTGTCGGAAACATTTTTTAAATCCCCCTTACTGAACAAAAACGAAATCGCAGGTCTTCAAGTCTTTAGAAACAAACGGTTTCATATTATTTCTATGTCGAATAGGAGGTGGTTGAAACTCCTTGAATGTATTTTTGAGTTTGGTTAATATCTCACTCGTCTGACTCAATTCATGGTGAGGTTGAGTAACCAAGAATTCACCGGGAATTCGGAGCGTTTGTCCATAAACCATCTCAGCTGAGGAACATTTGAGATCTTCCCTAATGCTAGAACGAAAACCCAACAAAATGACAGGTGATTCATCAATCCAATTAACTGTATTTTGTCTTGCTAACAAAGCGGCTTTGAGTTGCCTATGGAACCTCTCCACCATTCCATTACTTTGAGGATGCCAAGAGTTGGTATGAATTTTGAAACAACCAAGAAACTTGGTCAATTCAGAAAATATTCTGGAGGTGAATTGTGAACCTTGATCAGTAGTAATACGAATAGGAACACCAAAGCGAGGGATATAATTATCGAAGAATGTTTTCGCAACTTCACCAGCAGTGATGGATCTTAAAGGATAAACTTCCGGCCATCGTGTTAGGTCCTACTAAATCCATATGGATGTGTTCGAATCGACCTTTGGGTACATCAAATTTCCCAAGCTCAGATTTAGTGTGCTTATTGATTTTGGATTTTTGACATCCAATACATGTTTTACACCAGATACCTATGTTCTTTGATAAATGTGGCCAGAAAAATCTAGAAGAAATTAGTTTTTTTGTAGCACGAAAACCGGAATGAGATAAATTATGTATAGTTTCGAAAATAGTTCGACGAAGATTTTTCGGTATGTATGGTCTTGAAATACCACTTGAGATTTCACACCATAAATGAGACTTAGAAAAAGGAACGATGATCTTAGAAAACTTCAGTTTAGAATTTATAGTGGCAGACTCAAGTAAGTGTTTTAACTCGATATCAGTTTTTTGAGATTCAACTAAATTTTCCACATTGACAAGGTTAGAATTCAAAGTTGAAATTTCACGATCAAACATACGAGACAAAGTATCTGCCACCACGTTAGATTTTCCAGAAATATGCCCCAAATCAGAAGTAAATTGAGATATATATTCTAGATGCCTGACCTGTCTTGGAGATTTTTCAGTTTTCGTGAAAAGAGCTGTAGCCAATGGCTTATGATCACTGAAAATTGCAAAATCTCTACCTTCAGAAAATATTGAAAATGTTTGACGGATGAATATGCAGCTAAAAGTTCCCTGTCGAAGGTAGAATAATTCACTTCCGCAGGAGACGATTTCCTGGAAAAGAAAGCGATAGGTTGCCATATATCATTCGAAAATTGTTCTAAAACGGAGCCTATAGCAACATTAGATGCATCGACTGAGAGACAAAATTTCGCTTTTTCATCTGGGTGTACTAAAAGTGCTGAATTGGCTAGCGACTGCTTCATCTCCACAAATGCTTCATCACACTCTGGAGACCAGATAAAATCTTTTTTATTCTGAAGTGATTTTAATAATGAATATCGTAGCAGAATGAGACTCTCAGGGATTTGGGCTAGGTGAAATTCGGCTGGAACCCAGCCAACAACGTACCAGTCACGTTTTATCAACTTTATTTGCAATTTAGAAAGTACATCGGCAAGGTTACGACCCTGAAATAAATCCACTATTCACATACCAGAATACACCTAACACAGTCATCAGCCCCAAGCCCAAGGAATAAATGATATTATATAACATACCTGAGCAGGTACCGGGTAGCACAGGTCTACGGCCGGGATCACCAGAAAGCTAGGGTGCAAAATTAAATGTACACTATACAGCTACTATAATACTATAGGTACTGCCGCACAAGCAAGCGGAAAGCAGAAACAGAAAGAACAACCGCGTGTGCGCTATCGTAGGTACTCGCAGGTAGGAAACCTGCACAACCCACCTGTCCTCTCAGTGTACGATGGGTTGCCTAAACACCTCAGGAAGATATCGCCACATCTGCCCCCCCTTCAAGGACACGAGTATCTGAATAATTTGAAGTACTCGAGGACAAGGGCGGAACAAATTTCTTCAAATGGCATATATGAAAAGTACCTCTTTCCACCTCTGAATCGCAGTTAATTAGTACGTAGGTTTTAGTGCTCAAAACCTTTTTAATTTTGTATGGACCCTAGTATAACAACATGAGCTTTTTGGTCTCTTGCAAACTAGAAGATGACATAGGGTTTGCCCTAAGAAGTACCAAGTCTCCCGGTTCAAATGGCTGATAAGGTCTGGGCGGAAATTTTGCGGCGCGCCTCTCAGCACGTTTCTGTAAGTTTTCTTTGGCAAAAAATAATTTCGTGTGCGAATCACACGGGATTTGGAAATCTTTCAAATAATCTCTAAGAGGGGACATAGCTTGGGTCCCGAAGTGCAGCTCTATCGGGGGAAACCCCGTGGACTCGTGAGTCACGTTATTCAAGAACTTGACCACATTTGGAATCTCGAAAGCCCATCGCGTATGCTGATGGTGACAGTAAGTTCTCAATAGCCTTCCTAACTCGCGCATAGTTCTTTCCACGGGATTACCCTGTGGATGTCGCACTGAGGAGTAAATAACCTTCAGTCCTAAATTCTTTAGAGTATCACTCCACTTGAGGGAGGTCATTTGGGTCCCTTGGTCACTCAAAATTCGAGAAGGTTTTCCCACTTGTGGAAAATAATGCTCCGTCAAACGATTGAGCAAGGTGACAGTGGTAGCCCGCTTCAGTGGGTATAGTGTCACCAGTTTGGAAAAAATATCCACTATGACGAAACTATAGGTAACTCCACCACGTGACTTAGGTAGGGGACCGAAGAGGTCGACGGAAATTAAATCATTCGGGCGTTCCGACGTTACACAATCTAAGGGAGGCTTAGGCATCATCGTAATTTTCGCCTTTTGACAAATCTCACACGCTTTTATGAATCGTTTAATATAATTATGGAGGCGCGGTATCCAGATATCTGCCCTCATGGCACACCAAGTTTTATATATGCCGAAATGGCCATAAAACTCATGGTAAAACTTCACAAACTCAGACATTTTCGATGAGGGAAGACATAGTAAATTACTCTCATTATTTTGTATAAATAATATCCCGTCACGTACAAAAAAACGACCTACACTTCCTTTTTCGATTTCTTCGAATTTCGGGAACAGTCTAGAATCTTCAAGCTGTGCCACGCGCATGTCTTCCATCAGCGAACTCATCCCTATGGAAGTCTTGCTCATAGCCAATATCCGAAAACAGCCATCATGAGGCGAAGGTGGCCTCAGAGGAGGGTGCCGCGATAGAATGTCTGGAATAAAATTATCCTTTCCCGGAATATACTGAACTTTGAATGAGAACTCCTGCATAGAAAGTACCCAGCGAGTGATGCGAGGCGATAAGAGACGGCACGAGTTCAGGTACGAGAGCGCCTTGTGGTCAGAATAAATGACGAAATCGCGACCTAACAAGTAAACGCGCCATCTTTGTAATGCGAATAATATTCCAAGAAGTTCTTTTTCTGGTATAGCATATCTCCGTTCCCGGTCCAACAATAAGCGACTCGCATAAGCGATAATATGTTTTTTCCCACGTATAATCTGAAAAAGAACCGCCGCTATAGCCACATCACTTGCATCGCTCTGTACATAAAAATCTTGTTCGTAATTTGGGTGGAATAATAAAACTTCGCGACAAAGTAGGTTTTTTATGTCTAGAAATGCCTTGTCTTGGGCTTGTCCCCAATTCCACTTATTCTTTTTTCGCAGTAGACTCGTTAGTGGCTCAGAAACAGTTGAAAAATCCTCACAAAATGAGCGATCATAATTAGCCAAACCCAAAAACGCCTGAAGATCTTTTACATTTCGGGGTTTGGGAAAGTCCCGTATCGCTTGGATTCTCGTTGGGTCTGAGCGCAGTCCTGACGAATTCAAGAGATACCCCAAAAATTTCATTTCCTTTTGGAAAAATGAACATTTTTTCAACTTGGCCGTGAAACCAGCCTCAGTCAGTCGTGAAAATAAAGCGTCCAAATGCCTAGTGTGTTCCTCAAAAGAACTTGACGTAACCAATAAATCATCGTGATACACGTGTACAAAAGTTTTGAAATAAGGGCCTAAAATTTGGTCAATACATCGTGTAAAGCTAGCTACCGCTGTTTTCAAACCATAAGGTAGAACCTTAAAAATATAACTTTTTGTACCAAATCGAAAACCCGTATATCGTCGATGTTCCGGTTTGATAGGCACTTGCCAATAGGCACAAGTTAAATCTATACTTGACATAAATTGAACATTATTAAGATTTTTCATTATATCTTCGATTTTTCGTGGCATCTCTAAATCGTTCTCCATAACACTATTCAAATGTCGCGCGTCTAGACACAAGCGGGCAGATCCGTCTTTCTTAACTGCAGTCATAAGTGGGCTCGCATACGAAATTGCACTCCTCTCAATTATCCCCCATTTCACCATCTTATCAATTTCAGTTTGAACCGCTGCTCTATGAGCTATAGGGATAGGGTATGGTTTTATATCGAAGGGCGCCGAGTTCGTTAATTGAATCGTGTGTTGATATTCCCAAGTTAATCCCGGCTTGTCCGAAAATAATTGATTATGTTTCTTCAATAGTTCCAGAAATACTAAATTATTTTCCGGCGATAAATCATTGCATTTAGTTATCGCGTCAAAATCTAAGGAGGACCCTGTATAAACTCGGGCGTCCGGTTGAGAGGAATTAACAGCGCATATTTTTATAGGACTTAATGGTTCGATTGAAAATTCATGATTCAACGTCAATTCATTAATTTCGAAAGTCGAACCGTCTAAACAAAGAAAAATTTTTTCTTTTTCCAAATCGATTCTTGCACGACATATTCTTAAAAAATCGATTCCGATAATCACTGGATAAATAAGTTCATTATTAACTAAAAACTCGAACTGATAATGGAAATTATTAATAGAGAAAGGCACAAAAACTTGCTTCAGCACTCTTTTTTGCCTGGCTTTGAATGCGCCAGAGATACGAACCCCGCTGACGTTAAAATAAGTAAGATCTTCTAGAATCACTGAAATTCGTTCATATGTTTCTAATGAAAGACAACAAATTTCGCTACCAGTATCTACGAGAGCGGGAAACTCCAAGTTACCTATTTTAATTTTTATCAAAGGAGATCTAAATTTTAATTTTTGATGCGGAAAATTACATTCTTCTTCGAGTAAATTTTCCACAGGATAGTTATTATCGTATTGCTTATTTTGTAAGTTAGTGTGATTAGCCCTCTTCAAAACAGTCACCACCGGGCTACCCTGATGACTATTTATGAGTTTTCCGAATTTTCCTCTTCTATAATGTCAGTCGGTTCAAGTACGCAGGTACTAATGTTTCGTTTTTGTGGGTCACTTCGAAATTTACTATGATAGTTATTACTGCTGTTACGATTATCTCGAGTAAAGTCCTTCCGGAAGGTATTTCCTTCAGAACGGAACTCGTAGTTAGGCGTGGGGTGAGTTATGTAATCAGCTTGGCGCAAGCGTGATATCGCATCTTGAAGAGTTTGGGTTCCTATCAACGCTGCAGCGATTTGAGGTGGAAAGTGTCTACCTATTACGGAAATGAGCATTTCGTCCGAATATGGCGGATGTAAGTATTTTCCTCTGGAAAATAATGATAGGAAGTAGTCGACATAAGTTCCGTCTTCTGGGCGATATCGGCTTGTTTCTAATTGCATGCGAAGCTGTAATTGTTGAGAAGGGCCCCAAAAATGGCTAAGAAAAGAAAATTTCAATTTACTGAAGTTATTAAAAGAATCAAGTAAAGCATCAGCCCAAATTCTACTTCGTTTTTGAAATAAATTATTACACCAAAACGTAACCTGGGCAGGTGGGGTGTCCAGATTATCCACAGCTTGTTCTAGTTTATTAATAAAGGTTACTGGGTGTATCCCTTCTAAATCAAAAATTGGTAAAATGTCTGTAGCTTTTGTCCAATTGAAATTCGCATTTTGGACATTTTTCACCGGAAATTGTGGCTGATGTTGTCATGCTAAATTCGGTCTTGCTTGATATTGATTGTTTACAAAATTACACTCTGGAATATTTTGATATCTATCGGAATTCACATATCCAAAATTTGAAGAGCTTGCATTATTATTCGGATGGAACATATTATTTCCACTATTTTGGTTCAAATTAGCTGAAAATACAGGTGCAGGCATTGTACATGCAGGCTGAGAAGCAAATGTATTATAAAAAGGTGTTGGCATTGTATAAAATGGCTGTGAAGCGGGTACAAACATGTTTTGGTTAGTGCTAGCTGGTACAGAATTACAATTTGCAGGCTTTTGAAAATCATGATTTCCCACTGGGGGAGGAGGTGCAGAAAAGAAACTTGCATTATTACTAAAAGATGCAGGTGGTAAACTGCTTCGTCGATCTGCGTTGGCTTCGTTGAACAGTTTCCTCCTAGCTCCTCGCTCCATGAAGTTATTATTAAAATTTCTCATACCTTGGTTTCCTCCTTTATCTAACCTGTCCATGTTAATAGCTTCTGCGCCCGTCTCTGCGATGTTAGGCACGGCGGAATCGTTCGAAGTATTCACACGTTCAGCAGACGTTGGGGGGATAGGTGGAATACCCGCATTATGTTGGCGTTGGCCATCATCCTTACTTCTACTTCGCAAATCGTACTGGAAATTTGGTGTATGTCGCAATGGCATCGTTGCTGACTCCAGCTCCACGTTGTGTGCCAAGATGTAGCAGAATGAGACTCTCAGGGATTTGGGCTAGGTGAAATTCGGCTGGAACCCAGCCAACAACGTACCAGTCACGTTTTATCAACTTTATTTGCAATTTAGAAAGTACATCGGCAAGGTTACGACCCTGAAATAAATCCACTATTCACATACCAGAATACACCTAACACAGTCATCAGCCCCAAGCCCAAGGAATAAATGATATTATATAACATACCTGAGCAGGTACCGGGTAGCACAGGTCTACGGCCGGGATCACCAGAAAGCTAGGGTGCAAAATTAAATGTACACTATACAGCTACTATAATACTATAGGTACTGCCGCACAAGCAAGCGGAAAGCAGAAACAGAAAGAACAACCGCGTGTGCGCTATCGTAGGTACTCGCAGGTAGGAAACCTGCACAACCCACCTGTCCTCTCAGTGTACGATGGGTTGCCTAAACACCTCAGGAAGATATCGCCACAATATAATGGAATAAGAAGTTCAGCCAAATTTTTGATAAATCGGTGATAATAATTTATCATTCCAATAAATTTTTGGAGTTTATTGACAGAGTTCGGCACAGGAAACTCTTTAATCACTTTAACACGATCTTCTGAAGGCAGAATTCCATCTTTATCTATCCTATGGCTTAAAAAAAATCAAAGAACTAGCACCAAATACACATTTAGAAGGTTTAATGGTGAGTCCATATTCCGACAATCTTTCGAATAGTTGTCTGAGATGTATTTCGTGTTGTTTTTCGCTTTCACTGGCTACCAAAATATCATCTAGATATACAAACACGAAATTCAATCCAACTGTAACTTGATTCATGAATCTTTGAAAAGTTTGCGCAGCATTGCGCAATCCAAACGGCATTCTGGTGAACTCAAAAAGACTAAATGGAGTTGTGATGGCTGTTTTGTGAACATCTTCATCGGCGATGGGAATCTGATGATATGCTCTAACGAGATCAATTTTAGAAAAAATTGTACAACCATTCAATATGAAATTGAAATCATGAATATGTGGAAGGGGATATCTATCTGGTTCAGTAATCAGATTCAAACGTCTGTAATCCCCACAGGGGCGCCAGTCTTCTGAATCTTTTTTGGGAACCATGTGAAGGGGAGAGGAGACGACAGAAGATGAAGGTCGGCAAATCCCCATTTGCACCATATAGTCAAACTCCTGTTTAGCATATTGCAGCCTCTCAGGGTGTAAACGACGAGGTCTAGAAAATGGAAGTTGACCTTTAGTTATTATGTGGTGTACAGTTGAATGTTTGACAGCTGATGAATAATCAATAGCAGCTGTCAGAGAAGGATATGAGTGTAAAATATTAGAATATTTATCTTCAATATTATACCGTCTTGGTGAAGGAAATGAAAGTGGAATATTAGACTGCAATGCATCAACAGCTAATGTGGTACGAGTATCTATAAGTTTTCTGTTTTTAAGATCAACTGTTAAACCGAACTTACAGAGAAAATCTGCCCCAATTATTGGGCGATTGACGTTAGCTAAGGTGAATGGAAAAACGAAATCTCTTCTCAAACCAAAATCGATTTTTAATAACTTTTGTCCAAAAGTTTTAATAGTCGATCCATTGACAGCAGTAAGAATGATGGTGGAATTTTGCATGAAAGGTCTGAATCTGGATACGGGAATAATTGAAATATCTGCCCCAGTATCAATCAAAAAATTCAGATTATTAATTTTGTCGACGATGAAAAGGCGACGTGTTGTTGGAACTCCATTAATTGTCGCCGAAATTATGGAGTTCAGAGGTTTTTTGAATTAGAAATTGTGTCCTCAACATATTGGCATGGCTTAATGCAATTTTAAGCTGCTTTCCCGAAATTGGAATGATACCAACACAAGCCAGTTGGATTATTTGATTTTTGATTTGACATATTCGAAAATGATGATCTGGATCTAGATGTTGATCGAGATCTATCATTGTTTTTATTTGTGATCATTTGTTTTAACTCTGTCAACTCATTTTTCATTGCATTGAAATTAGCATTCAATTTTGTGAAAGCTGCCATCAACTCTGACATTAAATCTAAATTGTTAGATTTGATAGAATTCGCTTGAAATTGAGGAGATGCGTCCCATATTTTGTCAGCTGAATCTGCTAATTCATGCGTGTCTATTTTACCTGAAGCTATCAGAGGAATATTAATAGCTTGAGGTAACTTTTTCAGCCAGAGCTGCTTCAAGAGGTCTTTGTTAAGAGCTGTTGAAGAACCGGCTAAAATTTCCATTGAGCGATACAGTTCAGATGGTTTACGGTCACCTAACTCTGAAATAGAAAGCAACTCTTCCAACTTTTTCTCTTCACTCACAGAGTGCCGTGAAATCAAAACACCTTTTATACGTTCATAAGTCTGAAAATTTGGATCCTGGATTGTGTTCCAAACTGTCAAAATAACTTCCTGAGGCAGAGAGGTCATTAAATGTTGATATTTAGTTGAATCTTGACGTATATTTCTCATTTTGAATAGAATTTCTGCTTGTAAAAACCAAGCTTCAGGACATTGGGTCCAGAAAGTAGGTAATTTGAATGAAGAAGAAGCCTGTTCAAAATTATCCGTGTTTTTAGTATGAATTTGAGGATGATCAACCATTCTGAATTTACTGGAGGCTCACAATGAAATGATGCTATTAAAATAAATGGAACGCGCTGTATAAAAAAAAAACGACGAATTAGGAATTAGGTAGTTCAGTTTCTTGACTATAGGCAGATCCTTGTAGAATGAGAGATGATATGTGGTCGATTCGCTGAGAAGTCAATGCTAGAATGCAAAGTTACAGTGTAGACATAGTCGAAGTCGAAGTTTCTTGTTCTGCTCGTTGTGTGCGTTATACCCGATTTGATGTCGTCTCATATGATCGTTGCGAACTACCATGCTACAGAGGTATTCATGTGAGATGTTTTAATACAGAGATACAGTGTGCAGACTGATGTCGAAGTATCTTTACTTGTCATATGTTCTCGTTATATGTCCCTCGAAGTCGTCTTATATGGTCAGTGCGATCGTATCTGCTATAGCTGTAGACATGTTAGATGCTAGAATGCGGAGTTACAGTGTAAGCATATTCGAGGTCGAAGTTTCTTGTTCTGCCTGTTGTGTGCGTTATACATGCTTCGATGTCGTCTTATATAATAGTTGCGAACTCATATGCTCCAGAGGAATCCGTGTGAGATGATAAAATACAGAGATACGGTATGCGGACTGATGTTGTCTAGGTATCTTCACTTGCCTATTGTTCTCGTTATATGTCCTTCGGAGTCGTCCCATATGGTCAGTGCGGAGTTGAAGTATAAACATAGTCGAAGTCGAAGTTTCTTGTTTCCCCTGTTGTAAGCGTTATCTTGATTCAGGAAATACTAGACAATGTTTACCTATAAGATGTATAACCGACTTATTATCAAGATTGATAAATTGGGAGTTTTGGCGAACACGCCGATTTACCGACTCTTGATTGTTGGAATCGAAGTTTCTGGTGGTAATAAGAAAGTAAATTACCCCACCCGCATAAAATAAGCTGTCATATATACTTCTTGAATGGGCATTTGGAATAATATAATGCAAAGTTACAGAGTAAACATAGTCGAATAGCCTATTGTGTGCGTTATACTCGCTTCGATGTCGTCTCATATGATCGTTGCGAACTTATATGCTCCAGAGGTATCTATGTGAGATAATAGAATATAGAGATACAGTGTGCAGACGTCGAAGTATCTTCACTTGTAAATTGTTCTCGTTATATGTCCCCTGAAGTTTTCTTATATGGTCAGTGCGATCGTATCTGCTATAGCTGTAGGCATTTCAGATGCTAGAATGCGGAGTAACAGTGTAAGCATAGTCAGGGTCGAAATTTCTTGTTCTGTCTGTTGTCTGCGTTATACCCGCTTCCATGTTGTCTTATTTGATAGTTGCGAACTCATATGCTCCAGAGGTATCCATGTGAGATGATAGCATACAGAGATACGGTATGCGGACTGATGTTTTCGGAGTATCTTCACTTGCCTATTGTTCTCGTTATATGTCCTCCGAAGTCGTCTCATATTGTCAGTGCGATCATACCTGCTATTGCTGTAGGTATGTCAGATGCAAAAATTTGGAGTTACAGTGTAAACATAGTCGGAGTCGAAGTTTCTTGTTCTGCCTGTTGTGTGCGTTATACCCGCTTCGATGTCGTCTTGAATGAACATTGCGAACTACCATGCTACAAAGGTATTCATGTGAGATGTTGCAATACAAAGATACAGTGTGCGGACTGATGTCAAGGTATCTCCACTTGTCAATTGTTCTCGTTATATGTTCTTCGAAGTCGTCTCATACTGTCAGTGCGATCATACCTGCTATTGCTGTAGGCATGTCAGATGCTAGGATGCGGAGTTACAGACGCCGGTTTACCGACTCTTGATTGTTTAAATCGAAGTTTTTGGTGGATATGAAAAAGTATAGTTCTCAACTCGCATATAATGAGCTGTCATATATACTTCTTGAATGGGCATTATAGATGCTAGAATGCAAAGTTACAAAGTAAACATTGTCGAAGTCAGAGTTTCTTGTTCTGCCTGTTGTGTGCGTTTTATCCGATTCGATGTCGACTCATATGATCGTTGCGAACCACCATGCTCCAAAAGTATTCATGTGACATGATAAAATACAGAGATACAGTGTGCAGACTGATGGTCTCGAAGTATCTTCACTTGCCTATTGTACTTGTTATATGTCCTTCGAAGTCATCTTATATGGTCAGTGCGATCGTTTCTACCATAGTTATAGGCATGCCAGATTCTAGAATGTGAGGTTACAGTGTAAACATAGTCTGCGTCGAAGTTTCTTGTTTTTCCTGTTGTGTGCGTTATACCCACTTCGATGTCGTCTCATATGATCGATGCGAACTGATATGCTCCAGAGGTATCTATGCGAGATGAAAAAATACAGAGATACAGTGTGCAGACTGATGTTGTCAAAGTATCCTCACTTGCCTAATAATCTCGTTATATGTCCTTCAAAGTCTTTCTATATGGTCAGTGCGATCGTATCTGTTTCATCTGTAGGCATGTCAGATGATAGAATTCAGAGCCACAGTGTTAACATAGTCGAAGTTTCTTGTTCTCTCTGTTTTTTGCGTCATTCCCGTTTTGATGTCGTCTCAAATGATCGATGCGAACTGATATGCTCCAAAGGTATCTATGTGAGATGATAGAATACAAAGATACAGTGTGCAGACTGATGTTGTCGAAGTATCTCCACTTGTCAATTGTTCTCGTTATATGTTTTTCGAAGTCTTTTTATATGATCAGTGCGATCGTATCTGCTATAGCTGTAGGCATGTCAGATGCTAGAATGCGGAGTAACAGAGTTAGCATAGTCAGGGTCGAAGTTTCTTGTTCTGTCTGTTGTGTGCGTTATACCCGCTTTGATGTCGTCTTATATAATAGTTGCGAACTCATATGCTCCAGAGGTGTCCATGTTAGATGATAGCATACAGAGATACCGTATGCGGACAGATGTTGTATCCTCTTGTTCTGCCTGTTGTGTGCGTTATACCCGATTCGATGTCAACTCAGATGATCGTTGCGAACTACCATGCTCCAAAGGTATCCATGTGACATGATAGAATACAGAGATACAGTGTGCAGACTGATAATCTCGAAGTATCTTCACCAGTCTATTGTACTCGTTATATGTCCTTCGAAGTCATCTTATACGGTCAGTGCGATCGTTTCTACTATAGTTATAGGCATGTCAGATTCTAGAATGTGAAGTTACAGTGTAAACATAATCGGAGTCGAAGTTTCTTGTTCTTCCTGTTGTGTGCGTTGTACCCACTTCGATGTCGTCTTATATTATCGTTGCGAACATATATGCTACAGAGGTATCTATGTGAGATGATATAATACAGAGATACAGTGTGCAGACTGATGTCGAACTATCTTCACTTGCCTATTGTTCTCGTTATTTGTCCTTCGGAGTCTTCTCATTCGGTCAGTGCGATCGTATTTATTATAGCTTCAAGCATGTCAGATGCTGGAATGCTTATGTTACAGTGTTAACATAGTCGGAGTCGAAGTTTCCTGATCTGCCTGTTGTGTGCTTTATACTTGCTTCGATGTTGTCTTATATGATCGATGCGAACATATATGCTACAGAGGTATCTATGTGAGATGATACAATACAGAGATACAGTGTGCAGACTGATGTTCTCGAAGTATCTTCACTCGCCTATCGTTCTCGTACTCTGAAGTCCTTCTATATGGTCAGTGCGATCGTATCTGCTTCAACTGTAGGCATGTCAGATGCTAGAATGCGAAGTTACAGTGTGAATATAGTCGAATTTTCTTGTTCTGCCTGTTGTGTACGTTATACCCGTTTTGATGTCGTCTCATATGATCGATGCGAACTGATATGCTCCAGAGGTATCTATGTGAGATGATAAAATACAGAGATACAGTGTGCAGACTGATGTTGTCGAAGTATCTTCACTTGTCAATTGTTCTCGTTATATGTCCCTTGGAGTCTTCCTATATGGTCAGTGCGATCGTATCTGCTATAGCTGTAGGCATGTCAGATGCTTAAATGCGGTGTAACAGTGTGAGCATAGTCGGGGTCGAATTTTCTTGTTCTGTCTGTTGTGTGCGTTATACCCGCTTCGATGTCGTCTTATATAATAGTTGCGAACTCATATGCTCCAGAGGTATCCATGTGAGATGATACAATACAGAGAAACAGTGTGCAGACTGATGTTGTCGAAGTATCTTCACTTGTCAATTGTTCTCGTCACATGTCCCTCGAAGTCTTCTTATATGGTCAGTGCGATCGTATCTGCTATAGCTGTAGGCATGTCAGATGCTAGAATGCGGAGTAACAGTGTAAGCATAGTCGGGGTCGAAGTTTCTTGTTCTGTCTGTTGTGTATGTCGTCTTATATAATAGTTGCTAACTCATATGCTCCAGAGGTATATATGTGAGATGATAGAATACAGAGATACGGTATGCGGACTGATGTTGTCGGAGTATCTTCACTTGCCTATTGTTCTCGTTGTATGTCCTTCGAAGTCGTCCTATATGATCAGTGCGATCGTATCTGCAATTACTGTAGGCATGTCAGATGCTAGAATCCGAAGTTACAGTGGAAACACATTCGAAGTCGAAGTTTCTTGCTCTGCCTGTTGTTAGCATTATTTTGATTCAGGAAACACTAGACAATGTCTACCTATGAGATGTATAACCGACTTGTTATCAAGATTGATAAATTCGAAGTTTTGGCGAACACGCCGGTTCACCGACTCTTGATTGTTTAAATCGAAGTTTGAGGTGGATATGTAGAAGTATAGTTCTCCACTCGCATATAATGAGCTGTCATGTATACTTCTTGAATGGGCATTCTAGATGCTAGAATGCAAAGTTACAAAGTAAACATAGTCGAAGTCAGAGTTTCTTGTTCTGCCTGTTGTGTGCGTTATACCCGATTCGATGTCAACTCAGATGATCTTTGCGAACTACCATGCTCCAAAGGTATCCATGTGATATGATAGAATACAGAGATACAGTGTGCAGACTGATGGTCTCGAAGTATCTCCACTAGCCTATTGTACTCGTTATATGTCCTTCGAAGTCATCTTATACGGTCAGTGCGATCGTTTCTACTATAGTTATAGGCATGTCAGATTCTAGAATGTGAAGTTACAGTGTTAACAAAGTCGGAGTCACAGTTTCTTGTTCTTCCTGTTGTGTGCGTTGTACCCACTTCGATGTCGCCTTATATGATCGTTGCGAACATATATGCTACAGAGGTATCTATGTGAGATGATATAATACAGAGATACAGTGTGCAGACTGATGTTGTCGAACTATCTTCACTTGCCTATTATTGTTCTCGTTATATGTCCTTCGGAGTCGTCTCATTCGGTCAGTGCGATCGTATCTGTTATAGCTTTGAGCATGTCAGATGCTGGAATGCTAAGTTACAGTGTTAACATAGTCAGAGTCGAAGTTTCTTGATCTGCCTGTTGTGTGCTTTATACTTGCTTCGATGTTGTCTTGTATGATCGTTGCGAACATATATGCTACAGAGGTATCTATGTGAGATGATACAATACAGAGATGCAGTGTGCAGACTGATGTTGTCGAAGTATCTCCACTCGCCTATTGTTCTCGTCCTCTGAAGTCGTCCTATATGGTCAGTGCCATCGCATCTGCTATAACTTCATTCATGTCAGATGCTAGAATGCAAATTTACAGTGTAGACATAGTCGAAGTCGAAGTTTCTTGTTCTGCCTGTTGTGTGCGTTATACATGCTTCGATGTCGTCTTATATGATAGTTGCGAACTCGTATGCTCCAGAGGTATCCATGTGAGATGATAGAATACAGAGATACGGTGTGTGTACTGATGTTGTCTAAGTATCTCCACTTGCCTATTGTTCTCGTTATATGTCCTTCGAAGTCGTCCTATATGGTCAGTGCGATCGTATCTGCAATAACTGTAGGCATGTCAGATGCTAGAATGCGAAGTTGAAGTATAAACATAGTCGAAGTTGAAGTTTCTTGTTTCCCCTATTGTAAGCGTAATCTTGATTCAGGAAACACTAGACAATGTTTACCTATAAGAAGTATAACAGACTTATTATCAAGATTGATTGATTGGGAGTTTTGGCGAACACGCCGATTTACCGACTCTTGATTGTTGGAATCGAAGTTTTTGGTGGATATGAAAAGGTATAGTACTCCACTCGCATATGATGAGCTCCCATATATACTTCTTGAATGGGCATTTGAGAAGCTGGAATGAAAAGTTACAAAGTAAACATAGTAAACTGGCTATGACGAAATTTCCTTGAAAATTGTTGAAAATCTTCCATTGAATGCCCTCTCTATGTTGGTTGCGCATATCGATGTTTCATTCCAGTCCGGCACTTTCCCAGATTTTCTGAAAACTTCTGTTGTCATCCCTTTGCATAAGGGCGGAGACATAGATAATCCATCTTATCTTCTGCCGATCTCTTTAATTCCAACTATTGCCAAAATCATTGAAAAACTGGTAAAAAAACGACTCGTCGAAGTTTTGAAATCCCACAATGTTATCAATGACAATCAGTTTGGTTTTCAAAAAAACAATAACACGCACGATGCAATATTCTCATTTCTGTATAGAGTTTATTCAGAAATAAATGCAGGTGAGATTTCCGCGGCGGTGTTCTGTGACATATCAAGAGCATTCGACTGTGTTGATCATGGAATACTGCTGAGAAAGCTCCATCAGTATGGATGCAGTGGAATGACATACAGAGGGTTCGAATCATATTTATCAGGAAGAAATCAAGTGGTCAAAACGACAGAACTCTCCAAGAAGAGAAATATTGATCATGGTGTTCCACAGGGATCTGTGTTAGGACCTGTAGTTTCCTTATTGTATGTCAACGACCTCACGAAAATTGATATAACTGGAAAGTTCACTCTATTCGCAGATGATACTACTATATTATGGAATAGTAGGACTCCTCGAGATCTCCATCAAATGATATCATCTGATTTGAAAAAGGTGAAAGATTGGTGTGACGCCAATAATTTGTCGTTCAATATATCTGAAACTAGTATAATATCATTCAGATCCTTCCTTGATGAAATCACATTTGGTGATAATGTTATTGAAAGTAGAAATGATACTAAGTTTCTGGGATTGTTGATCGACAAAAATCTGAAATTTGGTAACCACGTCAAGATACTCACTGATAAGATCTCTTCTGGGTGTTATGCAGTGAAAGTGATCTCTAGGGAATCAGGATTCCATACTGCCAAGATGGTATATTATTCACTAATAGATTCCCAATTACGATATGGAATACCTTTCTGGGGAGTGTGCAGTCCAACGTCTTTAAAAACTCTGTTAATTCTACAGAAACGAGCGAAAAGGTTTTTGTGTAATGTCAAACCTCGAGATTTTTGCAGAATTTTATTTTCCAATAATAAAATATTGACAGTGATTGCGCTATTCATTCTGGAATCTAATTGCCTGATAAATAAGCACAAGTTGAAATTCACTACAACTCCCATCCATCATAACACGCGTAACAGAAATTTCAGTTTGAAACTTCCTTCACCCACAAGAGAGTTCATTAAAGATTCCATATACTATAATGGTGGAAAAATGTACAACCACTTGCCAGTTGATATTAGATCAGCAAGTCTGAATGACTGTCAATTCAGGAAGAAAGTCAAGAAGTTCCTCTCTGATAGACCCTATTACAGTTTGCAGGAATATAATAGTGATACGTTTGAGTTGTGATATTTTAGTATTTTGATGTGGTATTTATTTTGACTATATTTTGTCATGTATTTTTATATCGTTATATTTCAACCTGTTTTTACAATATTATCTGACCTAGCTTTGTCAACAAGATTCTTCTTCAGACAATAAAGCATATTATTATTTTTTTTTTTTTTTTTTTTTTTTTTTTTTTCAGGCTTCGACTTCTAGGTCATTTGCCTGTTCAGGTAAGTCCAAATCTTATATCTTCTTTAGTAGGCCAGTTTCATTAAGAAAATCTATTGTTTTTTGTGAAAAAAACTCATTTTTCAGGCACAGTTGCAGATTATCTGGAAGGGAGCATTCGTTTCTTGCTTGGGTGTACTCAGGGCATTCTAGGAGTAAGTGATCTACTGTCATTTGCACATCACAGTTTCCACATGTTGGAGGTCTGGCGCCACACAGTAGGTAATTAGATGTGATGTGGGTATGACCAATTCTCAATCGGGTAAGTGCCACTTGCTCTCTCTTACGGTGGGATGGAAAAGGTAGTGATTCATCTACTTTAGACTTGATATTTTTTAATTTGTGATTGCTATCATTCCATTCCGCGTTCCATTTATCTCGTATTTTATTTTTCAGATGAATCTTCATGTCTTCAACTCTAATTGGGATGTCGTTCATGTAATTGTCTCCAGTTGCGTTGCGAGCTGCTATATCTGCGAGTTCGTTACCAGCTATACCAATATGTCCAGGAATCCAGAAGAAAATTATTTTCCTGTCACAGTTTTGGAGGATGTGGACCACAGATGAAATGATCTGAACTAGAGGATCGTTATTGTAACCGTTTTGTATGGATTGGAGTGAGCTGCATGAATCAGAGCAAATCAGGTAGGTGCCTATTTCTAATGTTTCGATAAATCTTAGTGCCTGAAGAATAGCATATAATTCTGCTGTGAATATGGATGATATTGGGTTTAAGGTCCACTGATGAGTTTCTCCCATGTAAGAGAAAGCTGCTCCAACTCCTTGGTCAGTTTTTGAACCGTCAGTATATATTATTGAGCAATTGTTGTATTTGTTAATAATTTCATGATATATATTGAGGTATAAAATTCGGTTCGTTTCCTCTTTCTTGTACTTATTACATTCAAAATGAATCTTAGGCAGAAGTAGTGTCCAAGGGAAGATTTCGTTGAAAGATGAAGGAAAAACTTGTGGAAGCTCAATGTCCAAATTTTCTAAATTGTCTTCTATACGTTTGCCCACTGTCGAATTGGATGGTGATTCATCATACATAATTTGGTGGTTGGGATGAGTGGGTTGGGACCATATTTTCATACCATAGTTCAGCAATAATTTTCTCCTCCTGTGGAATAATGAAGGTATACCAGCTTCACAAAATATTGCTTGGTTCGGGCTAGTACGAAATGCTCCTGTAGCTAGTCGAAGACCTTCTTTATGAATTTTTTCGAGTAGATACAGGCGACTTCTGCAGGCAGAACCATATACAATACTTCCGTATTCAAGTTTTGGAAGAATTAAAGATTTGTATACTGTAAGTATGACTTCTCGGTCGGCTCCCCAATTTATATTGGAGATACATCTGATAATATTGAGTGCTTTTTTGCATCTGCTGGCTAGCTCATCTATGTGAGGTTTCCAGTATAGTTTTTTATCAAAAGTAACTCCCAAAATTCTTGTGGTGCTCTTAACTTCCAGGCGAATTCCATTCATAAATAATTCTGGGTCATCATGTCTTGTTCTCAAGCGGCAGAATTCGATACAGTGAGTTTTCGTTGGTGAAAATCGAAATCCGATCGAGGTTGCTGTATCTGTGAGTTGGTTTATGGTAGTTTGAATTTTATCTTCTACTTCTTGCCACTCCTTACCAGAATAATAAATGATGAGATCATCAACATAAAGACTCTTTCCGATACTTTCGTCTAGAGATTCCAGTAGACAATTGATTGCAATTAAGAACAGGGTAACACTTAAGGTGGATCCTTGTGGGATTCCGTTCTCTAGCATTTTTTTGTCAGATAGTGTATTTCCGACTCTAACTTCAAAATTTCTGTTATGAAGGAAATTTCTTATGAATTTTGGGAGCCGTCCTTTTATACCCCATTCATGCAGTTTTTTCAGAATATTATATCGCCAGGTTAGGTCGTAGGCCTTCTCGATATCGAAAGAAACTGCTAAGAGATGATTGCGGCGTGCGAAACTCTTTTTTATTGCCGTATCTATCGAAACCAGTTGGTCTGTAGTGGATCTGTGTTTTCTGAATCCCATTTGAAAGTTTGAAAGACAGTTGTTAGTTTCGAGAAACCATATCAGTCTAGAATTGATCATTTTCTCAAGGAGTTTACTCAAGCAGCTGGTTAACGATATCGGCCGGTAATTAGTTGGGTTTTTTGAGTCTTTTCCGGGCTTAGGAATAGGGATTATCAGAGATGTTTGCCATAATTCAGGATAGGTTCCTTCGGACCATATCTTATTGAAAAGGTGTAGAATTTGCTGCTTCTCATGTGAGGGTAGATTTTTAATCATATCATAATGAATTTCGTCTGGTCCAGGTGAAGAGTTTTTCGTTTCCTCAAGAGCTTGTTGTAACTCGGATAGTGTGAACTCTTTATTATAAGGACTCTCGAAATTTTCTGAGAAATTCAATTCCTGTTCCAGATCGTTCTTTTGATTTCGGAAAACTGCAGGGTAATTTTCAGTACTACTTGTTTGTTCGAAGTGTTGAGCTAATGCGTTTGCGATGTTATTTTCATTTCGGATTTCATTGTCGTTTATTATGTGTACTGGTGATGTCGTTGCGAATTTTTTTCCTGCTATGTTCCTGATTTTTTGCCATACTTCCGTAAGTGGTGTTTCACTATTCAATGTAGATACGTAGTTTTCCCAGCACTTCTTTTTGGAATTCAATATGATGTAACGAGCTTTTGATCTGAGGCGTTTGAAATTTATCAAATTATCAGTGCTAGGGGCTCTTTTGAATTGTGCTAGTGCTCGGTTCTTATCTTTGACGGCTTTGTAAGTCTCCTCATTCCACCACGGTACTCTCGGCTTCGTTGGCATACCACTCGACTTTGGTATACTTTGATTAGCTGCAGAAATAATCGAGTTTGTTATTGTTTCAACTGATTCATTCACTGTATCTTTTATTTCTAGTGGTTCTAGTTGATTTTGGAATTTTTCCCAGTCAGCTCTTTTAATCTGCCATCTTTCTGGGATGGAAGTTGGTATATACCTAATACTATATTGTATTTGAATAGCAGCATGGTCTGTGAATAAATATTCCGAAGAGACATTCCAATTGAAGTTGTGAGCAACTCCTGGGGAACATAGCGTCAAGTCTAAATGGCTAAATGAATTGGATCTTGAGTTCAAGAATGTTCCCTCTCCAGTATTCAGGAGGACAAGATCGCATTCATCTATGAGTTCCTCAATGATTCTACCTCTTGCATCTAAGCGTTCAGATCCCCAGAGTGGATTATGTGAGTTGGAATCGCCCAAGATGATATAGGGTTGGGGTAGTTGATCAACAATAGATTTCAAATCATTAAAGTTCCAGTTGAACTCTGGTAAATAGATGTTGCATATTGTAAGTTTGAAAGGATGCATGATTTGTATTGTCAGCTGTTGTAATCTAGTTTGAATTGGAATGAATGTTGTTGGAATGTTATCTTTTATAAATATAGCAACCCCACCTCTGGCTCTGATATTTGGTACTACATCTTTCCTATGTATATTATAGCCTCTGAGAGAGAATTTTCCTCCTGGTTTGAAATGGGTTTCTTGTAGACAAATACATGTTGG
Organism: Phaedon cochleariae; assembly: GCA_918026855.4. Classification (NCBI taxonomy): domain Eukaryota; kingdom Metazoa; phylum Arthropoda; class Insecta; order Coleoptera; family Chrysomelidae; genus Phaedon; species Phaedon cochleariae. The sequence continues at coordinate 14,743,100 of OU896717.1, forward strand.
ATCATATTTTGCTAAGAGTAGTTTCAATTGGAAGAAGTTATTTATGCATCCATTACAATTCCATTGTAGAATATTTTCTACTTTGGCCATTGATATGTGTAAACTAGATATAAAATTTGAATATATATATATATAGACAATAACAAACAAAAAGTATAAATAGGTAACTATAAAATATCACAGATGGGTGTATCACAGAAGTTTTCGATATCACGTAGATTCTTCCACCGCTTTCCTTTGTTTGCCTTTCGGCCATCCTTTCTTTTTTTTTTGTTGAGAGAGAAGGGATGATGTCGACTCAGTGTCAGACGATATTACTGGACTCGGAGTCCGGTCCATATTTTTCCTCTTGGTTTGACTGTTCGATGGTTCAGCTTCTTTGAAGCGGGGAGGTGAAGGTTTAGTGAAAATCGCCGATGAAATTTCCTTAGCTACTGTGTCCTCGATTATAGAGCACAAACTGGGCAATAGTTCCTTCACTAGGTCGGCAATATTCAATTGGTTCGAATTATTGGAAACAGCTCGAGCAAATGATACTCCTGGTGTCGGTGTTTGAATCATAACTTTCTTTTTTGCTTCTGCATATGTAAGATTCTCCTTAGTTTTTATTTCTTGTATGGCAACTTCTTTTTTGTAAGTGGGACAATCTCTACTACGGGCATTGTGGTTTCCTTTACAGTTGACACATTCAATTGGCTTTTCGCACGACGAGCCTTCATGTAAGGCCTTACCGCATACACATACTTGATTATTTTCGCATCTCAAAGAAGTGTGTCCAAACTGTTGGCATCTGAAACACCTGAGTGGTGCTGGTATATATAGGCGAACTGGGAGCGAGTAAAAGGCCACTTTGATACGTTTCGGGATGATCGGGGTATTAAAGGTGAGTATGTGGTTTGGCGTTTCATGTATTTCACCATTCCTACGGGAAGTTATACGTCGAACGTTTATAACTCCCTGTGCACTCAGTTCTTGACAGATTTCTTCTGTGGTACAATTCAGTAAGTCGTGACAAAAAACTACACCTTTACTATTATTGAGGGTTCTATGTACTTGAACTTCAACAGGCATATCGCATAATCTCTTAACTTCCATTAGTCGTTTAGACTGAGCCGCTGACTTAGTTTCAATCAATAGTCCCTCTTTGGTTTTTTTCAAATTACTTATATCTCCTACTAAGCCATAGATACCTCTAGATATTAGAAATGGGCTGACTTTTGAAAAGTCTCCTTCAATTCTTTTAACGATCAAGAACCGGGGTACTGGTACCACCGTCTCTTGACTCGTTTTTGGTTCAGTAGATTTTTGTGTGGATCTACCATCCACATCCTTGTTTAATGAGGAAGGAACCTCTTTGGAATTTTCAGATGATTCAGCGTACATTCAATTCCCACGAATGGGGAAGAAATGATGTCCACTGCAGCAGTGCTCCCATACTACAGTAAGGCTACTTACTTCGGGAGGTCGCCAGGTATCCCGGAGGCACCGTTCTTGACCACGTCCGTGTGGCCATCCATTCATCAGCACGGTTGCTAACACCTTGAATTCCGACTTTTTTACGGCTGGTAGGCTCCATCCATATAGAAAGGAAGATGAAGAGGACCCCCGTACCCTCGGATAACCTAATAGCCACCGGGGGTCAGAAAAACAAGAGTTGGTCAAGAGAGACCGATAGGATAGATGGAGAAAGAAGAAGAGGACATCACCCAAGACAAGTTGAAGTAAGGTAAGTGTCCAGCTAGGGTGCCTCGGGGTTGCCATTCCCGTACCCGCTAGATGCGAGTCCCTGAGTTGGAAGTGGGGGAATGGACAGGTGAGTAGGGGTGAAGGGTGCGAAGATAAGGACTGGTGAAGGATTCCAGGTAAGAAAGGGTGGGTTTCAGTAAAGCAGCCGGAATTTGCGTACTCTACTGTGCTGGTTTGCACGTTGTCTGGCGGAATCTTTGAAACCGTCAGACTTCGCGCCAACTAGGGCCGTGGGGTCGTTACTCACCCATGTACCTTGACTTCGTGACAGGAAAAGACCTGTCTCGAACCCAAGATACCCCTTGCGGGGGCATATTATTATTATTATTATTATTATTATTATTATTATTTTGATTTCATATAATTCCAGTCACGACCCTGCGGCCTCCGACGTCACGCAGAGTCGTGCTGGATAAAATCCAGTGACTACTCCTCACAGCCTGTGAGGTGAGTAATCACTGGGACCAAGTACCGTGTGCCCTGAGTAGACGCAATGATCCAAGTATGACGGCCTTCTGCATACCACCAGCCAGGATGTGTGCCTTATCACGGCACGCTGGGATTTTCTGGATCTCCGAGAGTAGCGTGTGTCGTGTGCCTCCTAGGGAGCCGATAATCAGGATGACCAATTCCACAGAATGGTCTGGATAGAGCCGGCGGAGTTCGAAGAGAAGATCTCGATATTTAGTCCGTTTCTCCTCCTCCTTCAAAACGATGTTCGGTTCGGCTGGCGCCGAAAACTCGATCACGAACATCGCTTTGGTCTGATGGTCGAGGAGGACTACATCAGGCTTGTTAGCTTGTATATGCCTGAGGGTGGGGAATGAGAAGTTCCAATAAATTCGGCACCTTTCATTCTCCACAACGGACTCAATATCCCCCGGAGCATAGGGCAGCACTGGGGTCTCGTCTATTCCGTACGAGTGCCTCAGGTGATAATAGAGCACTCGCAATGCCGCATTGTGTCTATGGATATAGGCCGAGACTGCATACACCGTGCAAGAAGACAGCAGGTGCATAATTGTCTCGGGCGCCCTGCGGCAGGCCCTGCAATTTGTGTCAGGGACCTCCATACCCATGACACGGCTACGGTAGACGAGAGTGTTGAAAACCCCATCCTGGCATGCCATGATGAACCCCTCTGTTTCCGATTAAAGCCCGCCTGACTTGAGAAAAGCGAAAGTCAGTTCTTTGGATAAGCCCCGGTCTTCAATGGTCTTGAAGTAGACCGAATGCATGGGCTTATCCATGTGAAGCTGCAGGAGCTTTTTCACTTCTGCAGCTTTGATGCGGGCTTTTCTCCGAGCGGGTTCTAGCTCAGTTACTGAGTCCTGAGCCTCGCGCTCGGAGTCGAAAATCAGAGACAATTCATCGGCTGCTCGACGTGCTGCCCTAAAAAGAAAAGCTCCTACTCCTGCATCTTCATGGGTTTTAACCATTTGCAGAAGGGGGTCCGAACTCCTGATGACTTTGCAGGCGCCATCCAGAACCCTTCTGTTATGGAGATACTCCAAGCTCAAGAGTCCACGGCCACCCTGGTCTCTAGGTATGTATAATCGTGGAACGGACGAATTTGGATGCAGACTCCTATGGAGATGCATCATCTTGCGAGTACTTACGTCAAGTTGTCGCAGCTCGACTTGAGTCCACTTTATCACTCCAAATGAGTAAAGTAGGATCGGAACAGCAAGCATGTTAGTCGCAGCGACTTTGTTCTTCCCCGACAGTTCTGACGACCAGATCTGTCGGAGCCGCTGCCGATACTTGCTGCGGAGAGCGTCTTTCACCCGTTGTGCCTCCTGGATGTGAGTTTCCTCTACACCCAGGTAGGTGTACGTCTCTCCGGCATCCAGGTGGCGTAGGATGCTTCCGTCCACGAGCTGCGCGTCCTTGTCGTAGTTCTCGCATCGTCCTCTCTTGAGATGAACCAGTGCACATTTGTCCATCCCGAATTCCATTCCAATTGCCTGCGTGTACTCCTGCACCACCCTGAGGGATTGGTCCATATCCCTCTCACCAGAGGCATAAAGTTTGAGGTCATCCACATAGAATAAGTGGGTGACCTTATGCCTCCGGTAACTGGGTGGGCCGCAGTTGTATCCCCTGGTTTTCCTGAGCTCAACGGATAGTGGCAGAAGTGAGATGCAGAATAGGAGAGGGCTGAGGGAGTCCCCTTGAAATACTCCTCTCCTTATGATGACTGGCTCTGTTTGGACTCTCGCTTCACCTGATGTTATGGTAAAGCGGGTCTTCCAGACCAGCATCAGTTGTTCTATGCATCTCACTATAGAATCGGGTACCGAAAGACACTTGAGCAAGTACACGAGTAACTCATGTGACGTTGTGTCAAATGCCTTTCGGTAATCGATCCAGGCCACAGAAAGATTCCGCTTGTACTGCACGGAGTCCTGTGTGATAGCTCTATCTATCAACAGGTTCTCCTTGCAGCCAGCGACACCTCTCTTCGACCCACGCTGCTCAAAAATCCGCTGGTAAACCGGGTCAACTACTAGGAGTACTCGCATGTACAAGATGCGTGTGAACAACTTGTAACATGCATTCAGGCAGGTAATTGGCCTGTAATTCTTCGGATTGGACAAATCTCCAGTTTTAGGGAGAAGCACGGTTCGCCCCTCGATAAACCACTCAGGGATTTGCTGCTCCCCATTTAGCCAGCTATTGAATATACTGGCTAAATGGTGGTGGGTAGAGGGGAACTTTTTCCACCAGAAGTTATTGATCCCGTCGGGACCAGGAGCAGCAAAGTTCTTGGAGCCTTTGAGGGCTTCTCGAACCTCCTCAGTGGTTATCGGTTGGCGCAGTAATTCGGGCTCGGGCTCTCGGTATCTTTCGCAGAAGGTACCGAACTGCGCCAGGGCTGGAGTATCTCTGTCGAATGGATGTCTCACCTCATAGATACTCTTCCAAAAGGTTTCCACCTGATCAGCAGTCGGCGGATTGTTCACCACACTTGGAGGCGGTTGAAATAAGCGAGAGGGCTTTTCACGGAATTGTTTATTTTCCGCCAGCCCTCTCGCTCGCCTCTTTAGTGACTGTTTTGCAGCCACTAACATCCGTATCCTTTCGAGGCAGTGCTGTTTGATGGTGGATAGTACTGCCTCATTGAGTGTGTGATGGGTGCGACGCAATGTATTGGCCATCCGTCGCACCTTCGACGTGAATGGCCTGTTGGCCCTCACATAATCCATCACACACTGGATACGGGAAGTGTGTTGTCTCGCCGACTGGATCTTGGCTTCCATCTTTTGTACACGCCGATCGGCCCTCGCAGTCGGTGAGACCGTTTGTATAGGTCTCTCCGGTAGAGAGGACCGAACGACGTCATACACGGCACAGTTAATGTGCCAGATGTCAGCCCCTTCCGGAAGTGTGCCTCGAAGTAATTCATCCATCCTTGCAAGGTCTTGCGGCCGCAGGGCCTCAATGTTATTATTATTATTATTATTATTATTATTATTATTATTATTATTATTATTATTATTATTATTATTATTATTATTATTATTATTATTATTATTATTATTATTATCATTATTATTATTATTATTATTATTATTATTATTATTATTATTATTATTATTATTATTATTATTATTGAAGTCGAAGTTTCTCGTTCTTCCTGTTGTGTGCGTTGTACCCGCTTCGATGATGTCTCATATAATAGTTGCGAACTGTCACGGAGTAGCTAGCGGCCTCCATCTTCTGGGGCTGCTGACTTCCCCGTGATGGGCTACACCTCTAGCTACGTTCCCTTGTGGGATATGCCGAGCTGTGAGGTTTAGATTATTTGGGGGTCGTAGTGGCAATGCGAGAGGTGATCTGACCAAAGAGGAGTTGCAGCAAAGAAATTACGAGAGTGTGAATAAAGAAAAAAATACAATTTAATTAAATAAAGAAAAAAGTTATATGTGTACAAAGTGGAACAAAATCAAATCAAAACGAGTGTACGTGTATAAGGAATCAGCAAATTAAACAAATGTGGTTAAAGTGAAGTGAGTCAATAAGTGTGAAAAATTATAACAAAAAATCAATCATGAGCAGAACAAAGTGCTTCGAAGGTTATTAACTAACATTAATCCCTACCAGGGTAACGTGCGACACGCCCCTTCATTAGTACATTACCTAACTTCATCCCTGGATCACTCAAAGTTGCCGGAAGGGCCTAGCACGAGATTAACAGCGTTCAAAGTGAGTACTGCTCCCTATTTTCCCTAGCTATGGGGCCAACTAATATTGGAAACAAATGATCGAGGTACTTACATTGCTACCAGTACTGCCAATACTCTCGACGGGGGGATTATGTGTCCTGGATGGGCCATCTCGTAAATCTTGACACCAACGCCACTCAATCACTCAATTTTGAATTCGAACTTTTGTCTAAACTGAATTTTGAATGCCTCTAGGCTGAATGTCGACCGAATTCGGAATCACCAATAATAATGATAATGCTGGCCACAGTGTGGTCCGTATTTATTTGCGAACGGTTTGCTTTGTTTGCTAAAACTTCTCAAAACTACCTAAATTGGTGCCAGGTCGTGAAACTCCTGAGTTCAACGCTCATTTTAATGTTTTGCCAAACCGTTCGATTTTTGTCGACGCCATCGAATTATTTGAAGTGAATCGAAATTTAATTGTTTGATTATTTGAAATGACCTGGATCTGTAGGTGTATTGACTCTGATATATACTGAGTGGTCCCATCCGTGACACGTTCCCGGGTCATCTGAACGCTGGCCCCCAGCGTTTCAAACTACCCCTCATACCCCTATGAATATATTATCTAATATATCAAGGTAGCAGTAGAGAGTTTTCCTACCATACGTGTAGTCTAGTGCAACAACAACAAAAATAAAATAACATAAAAATAAAAGACGAACATGTAAAATTAAAACAAGCAAAAACGGCAATTAACATTTCGATGCATATCACTTCTAGTCTTTTCGAGTTCTACACACGGTCAGGATCTGAAAGTCCGGCACTGTCCATAGGTGATTCGCAACGCTGAGACACTAGCGCGCGTGCAGAATTCTTCAATATCGGCCGCCTTGCATCTGCTTTCCTTCGCTGCGCCTAGAGGCCGCTGCCTGTCCTATAAAGGCAAGGTTGGTAGAACTGATGGTTCGCGGGTGGTCTTTTACTCTGTTTTGGTAGACTTCCCTTTGACATACATACTAATCCTGAGGTGGTGGAGGGATTCTCCTGGCTCGGTTATTCCCGTCATCTGGTTCTTTGCTTGGTCTTGTTTTTTTGGGTTCTGTCGTAGCATCGTGTACCGTCGGTGCCCATCGTGAAATTCGCAGCTACTGCCATTGGGTTCCAAGTTCATACCTCTGTTTTACCGGTAAGAACAAATTGTGGTTTCAGCATTCCTCGTATCGTATCAAATGCCGTTTTCACCGTTCAAGGCTTATGAAATTTTTGATGAGTAAGTGCATTTCACTTTTCTTTGTTCGAAAAAATGACGCTAACGAAATTGACTGTTTTCGTTCGGGGATATTGGTTCTTGTTTGTTGGTTTCTCATGGGTAATTTCCAGATACAGGGTGTTTGTGGTGTTTCTCAAAGGTTTTCCATGTGTTCCAGTCTCTATCCTGGGAGTGTTGCTTGGTAAGCCAAACTGTTACCTCATGGCTCTGTCTCATGATATCTATTTCCATTCTCTAGGTTAGATATAGTTGACTATAGCTTCCTCAATGCAACTCGTATGTGTGGCCTCTGTGGAACGTTCCTGCGAGTATCTGCTTCACCCTGTTTGCGGTTTGCTTCGACGGTGGATGGTGGTGAACGCACAACCCCCTGTTGCTGTGTTCCGACTCGGTTCTCGTGAACAGCTTCAAAGCCACTCTTGGTAAGTACTTTGAGGATCCTATCTTCACATTTCTGGTGTCCTTATTCTGAAATGGCATCCAAAAACCTCACCCCTTATTGTCATCTTCATCAATTTCTAACCATTATGTTCTTAGGTCTCCTGGTATGTCAAAGGTGTCAGCCTTCAGAGTTTTCGCCTCCTCCATCAGCCGTTTTGCCTCGTGGGGTCCTGCCATGTCAGCTGGGTACCAGTGCCTTCCCATTTTCCGTGTGTAGTCTCCTCTCACATGAAACAAAGAGACATGCCGCAGTAAGTGTTTATTTTACATCCTGATATTAAGAAAAATAATATATAAACCAAAACAAGTTACTGATTCCCAATTATTCCACTCTTTCCCTAACCAAAATATGATTTTTTACTGTTCCTACTACATATATATGTATGAATACCAGGCCCTTTTTATATTCCCAATAAATTTTTTCCTATTTCTAATTAATATGTATAGCTACATAAATGGCAGGCTCTTTCTATATTTTCGTTTGTCCCTATTCCTAAATGTCTGTTTCCTTTGCCCTGTTTACCCTATTACAAAAATATATACATATAGAACAAGAATATTTGTTTGGAATAACTTTCAAGCTCTAGTTTCGCGTTGCTTAGGTTCCCACCACTCTCCGTCCTGATTCTCAATTTTATTCTAGATATTTCTTGACAAAAATACAACGAAAAAAATTCCAGTCTTGCCTAACTCCTTTGTATTGCCTCAAATTTGTTTTCCAGCTATCAAATTGTTATGCTTATCTTGGTGCCAGAATACATGGTATTCAATTTACCTTTGACACACACACAAAAAAATAAGAAAATATATATATTTTCTTCACTTTCCTTTCTTTTCTCCACAGGTTTGCGTTCAATCCTTTTCTTGGATATTCTTCCACACTTTCCCCATGTCCGATTTTTTCACATACTTAAATACTCCCTAATAGGTAATCATTCCTCTAATTGACAATAAAATTTCCACGAGTGAGCGTTCAATCCTTATTAGATATTCTCCTACGCTCTCCTCATATTCAGGTACCCTGATATACCCTTCAATCATTCAATTACTTCATTACATTTTTCCTGCTACATTGTACTTGATTTTCCTATTCATTTTATCATTATTTACTCGTCTTGATCGTGGACGCACGTCAGGGGGGAATGTTCAATCTATTATTAGATATTCTTCCACACTCGCGCCCTGGAAACTCGTCCATATCTATACTTTTGACTTGTATCCTATTATTCCTTATTTTTCCTACTTCAATTTCATAAAAGGTGCACCTATCCCTTGTATTCTGGTATTATTGTGTTATTTATTCAAATTAATTACTTATTCATTTCTTTGTACTTCAAATGTGAGGCATATAGGTAGGGTTTTCAATTCATCATCCTTTCCAGTGATTTCTTACTTCGATTAATTCAATTCATAATTTCTGGAGACGTCAAAACATTACATCAGAAAAAAAAATAATAATTCGGGAGAGTGGGGGTCATTTCTCGAAAACCAAAAAGAAACGAAAAAAAAATAACGAAAGATAATATAGGTACATATTTGAAATCCAAAAGTGAAGTTTTTGAGGGTGCCTTAAGACTCCTCTTCAGAACTTCCGCATCTGTGCAAGGTGCAACTTATGCTTCCCGTGCCGCTCAAGTTGGATAGTTCTGTACTATCCATTTCTATAAATATTTTATTATTTGACTCTCTGCCCTTCCTTCTAGCAGGTTCTGGTTTACTAACTTCGCTCTGTTTTGCAGGTAATTTTTTATGCATGAGCCATATGGAAATCCATTTATAACCTAAGTAAGCCACGAAAACAATCAGTGTGATACACAGGATGGAAAATATTACGTCGTGACTGATGGGTGTGACCTTGTCGGCCCGGACCGTCGGAATAAGAGCCAGGTTGTGGCGATTCCCGAATAGGATGTATGCCACGCAAATTGACAGGATTGAGTTCCAGATTAAAAATATGGTATCTCCATGAATACCGTAAGTATCAGAGTATAGCACTTCCGTTTTATCCTCTATAGATTCTAGAATTTCTTGTATGTTGTCCTGAGTGGATGTCAAATTGACATGGGGGATGTTTAGGGTCCAATTGGTATTTAGGCATTCTTCAACTTTACTGAACGTGGGTGAATTCGACTTTGTTTTTGGATTGAGAATGAAAGATTTCAAATTTGACCACGCCGCCGGGATAATGTGGGATATGGTGGCCGTGTGTGGTGAGTCCTGTACACAGGGATATCTCGGGGGGATAATGACTTCTTCCTCCATGACCAAATTGCAGCTACAGGGTATATTGGCTTTAATGGCACCCGGTGTAGTGTAGGCAATGTCTGGGAGTTTATTCGTGGAATTTGGGCATTGAATAACCACTTGGTGTTTAGGGTGTGTAATTATGTAAGTTTCATCCTCTATTTCAGATATTACCGTTGTCGAGGACTTGTGACAGCTCATGGGACAGTGATGGTTCATCTCCTCCACCGTCGCCCCATTGAACAATTTCTTTGCGCATGCAGGCCCTTGAAGAGAATCTGCGGAGAATCGTGGCAGATAGCAGAGCTTGTCGTGGAATGGTTTGCAGTGTTGGAGACCATTTCCTGAGATTTGTCTGATTTGGGTTGGTCGATGCTGATTACTGTTTGAGACTGCCACGAATACTGTGTCATGTAAGATTTTGCAAGTTTGATTATGCCAAGCGAAAGGTGTTGTGATGAGTTGAAATAATTCCCAAGAGTGATACTTCTGAGAGATAGGAATACGAATATGTATAAAAAGATTTTTATTTGTAAATGTGCAGTCACAGATAGGCAGTTGATAATATTTTGAGATGTCTTTTGTTGCTATTGCCAATTCCTGATTTGACAGTGCCAGCTCTCCCGTTAAGCTGTTTAGGTCATGGAGAAGGACGGAGGGGTCTAGTATTGCTATTGGAATTTGGTGCTGTCTACAAGAGTTGAGAATCCCTTGTCGTTTTATTGCTCTAGTGATTTCTATGTTATGTTTCATATTTTGGAATTCCAAGTTTGAAACTGATATTGTGAGGTGACTCTGATTGTTTTCCTCCAAGGTCAGTTCTTTTTTGAGATTGATCATGAACTGTTCCAATTCATGGATGTGTTTTTCAGTTGTTTTAAAAGCTAATGCTGTGGCATCTACATGCTGTTTGAATTTAACTGAACTTTCCCCAATGTTTTTTAACGACTTTGATAATCCTTTTTTGAGTTTGAAAATTTTTTCTTGTAGGTCCCTTTCATTCATGACTAATGATTCTAGTTTATTGTCTGTGGCTACGCTACAACACCAATTGAGAGCGTCTCCCAAGAAGTCTAAACCTCTTTTGTTTCTCAATTTAAAATTATCTTGGGATGAGCAATTTTGAAGGTACAAGGGACTCCAACTCTTGGCTAAGGATGAGAATTCTGTTTTGAACGCTTTTTGTAGGTAATGTAGATTTTTCATTATTACACATTCTGTTGATGCCCTATCGATCCTATTGCTGCAGGGTTCAATACTCTGGGTGTTTACCGGGTTGTCCTTTTCATACCAGTCTGTTTCATAGACCAGGGGGATGGTTGCCTCATAGCTTACCGTCTGGGGTAGTGACCTCCAGAAGGCTCCTGCTGTTACCTCCAAATAATGAGCACCATAGGTTAATTCAATCGATAGTCTCAAAATATGGTACCAAGCTAAATATAACAAGTTGCTTTATATAAAAACGTAGTCAGGGCGTCAGGGCGTTAGGGCACACTTATTATTCACCAGTATTTCTACAATTATTTACTATACGGGGGGACATTTTGTGTTATATACATACAATGGTATTCAAGGGGGGGGGTCTTATGTACACGGGGGTTGTTTATCGACAATCCTCATTTTGGAGTATATTTTATTCATATATAACAAATATCAGATGCATATAATACTATTCTAATCACATTATGCTATTCTCCGATGTCCTCTTCTTCATCTTCTTCCCTGGTGGGTTCGGGGGTCCAAGGGTCGTTGTACAGCAAAATTCTATTAACGTGTACCACCTCTTTCTTGCACTGTCTTGTCGGCCCTTTCTGTATCTCGTAGTCTACGTCACTCATTTTCCTTGTGATAAAGTATGGTCCAAACCATTTCAGTAACAATTTTTCACTGAGACCTTTCTTTCGGACCGGAGTATAGACTTTTACCTTATCTCCTACACTGAACTCCAGGTGCCGGTGTCTTTCATCGTACCTGGTTTTGTCGATCCCTTGTTTCCTGATGATATTTGCAATGGCCTCGCTTCTGACTGCTAAGGCTCGTTCCCTGATTTCCTCCGCGTCTGGGGAGTTTCCTGGTGCCATTAGGTTTGCCTCACTCGGAAGGATGGCTTCCCTTCCGTATACGAGCATAAATGGGGAGTAGCGTGTCGTATCCTGCCTCGCTGTGTTATAAGCAAATGTGACATGGGGTAAGAATTCGTCCCAGTCCGTCTGTTGTGTGTTCGTATACATGGCAAGCATGTTTGCCAGGGTTCCGTTGAGACGTTCTACCAGTCCATTGCAGTTTGGATGGTAGGCGGTGGTGTATTGATTCACTGTCCCCATCATGCTCAGTAGCTCCATCACAAATTGTGACCTGAACGTTAACCCTCGGTCCGACAAGATGTGTCTTGGTGAACCGTGACGACATATTATTTTTTCCAATATGAATCTGGCGACTGGCCCTGCTTTCCCATTTGGTAGGGCCGCAGTTTCGGCCCACCTTGTTGCATAATCTGTGGCTACCACGATCATGGTCTTACCACTTCTACTTTTGTGGAAAGGTCCCAGTAGGTCAATGCCGATTTTTTCGAAGGGTGTTCCTACGGGGATCGGTTGGAGTAGACCTGCTGGTTTCTTATTATTCTGCCCTTTCCGAGCCTGGCAGTCTGTACACCCTTTCACAAATCTCTCGACATCTCTCTGAAGGCTCCCCCAGTAATACCTGTCTTTGATTTTGTTCAACGTCTTGGCTATGCCTAAATGCCCAGATAGGGGCTCAGCGTGACTTGAGAACAGAATTTCACCTACTAGGTGGCTAGGTATGACTAAAAGATTGTCCAATCCTGTTGGGGAGGGGTTAATTCTATACAATACGTTTTCTATAAGCCTGAAGTTTTTTGCTCGTTTGGCTACTCCGATGGGGGTGGTGGGATCGTTGGGGTTGTTGATGATACTAATTATTTGTTTCAGTTCTTCATCTTGCTCCTGCTCCTTGGCTAAATCCTCTGGCATCATTAGGAAGGTTGGGACGTCTTCAATATCCTCGCTTTCTTCCGTGAGGACCGGGTTACGTGACAGGCTGTCGACATCCAAGTGTCTCTTGCCGTTCTTGTGGACTATCTCGTAGTCGAATTCGGAGAGCTTGAGGGACCATCTTGCCAGTCTTCCTGTGGGGTCCTTCAGCGACCGGATGTAGCATAAGGCGTGGTGGTCAGTGACAATTTTCACTGGCCTCCCGTAAATCAGGTGGCGTAAGTAGCCTAAAGACCAGATCACGGCTAGAGCTTTTAACTTCGTGATTGTGTAGTTCTGCTCACATTTGGATAAGCTCCTGCTTATGTAAGCTATCGGGTGTTGCTGTCCGTCCTCTCCCTCCTGAAGCAGTATCCCTCCTAATCCTACTGTGCTTGCGTCGACCCTTAGTTCTGTCCCTTTGTTCGGGTTAAAGTGCTGTAGCACGGGGGCGGTGACTAGTTTTTCTTTCAATTCTTCGAATGCCTCTTGTTGTTCTGCTTCCCAACAGAATTTCGTATTTTTCTTCGTTACTTCGTGTAATGGGCGGGCCGTTTTTGCAAAGTCCAGTATGAATTTCCTATAAAAGTTGCATAAACCGATAAAGCTTTGTACCTGTTTGACCGTTTTCGGTCTCGGGAAATTTCTTATTGAAGTTAATATGCCCTCGTTTGGTTTGATTCATCGTCCACACACCACAGGTCCCAATATGTTTACGCATTCTTTCATGTACACACATTTACTTGGTTTGAGTGTTAGTCCCGCATGGCGTAATCTCTCGAAGACGTTTCTTAGTTTATCTAGATGTGCCTCAGGTGTGTCGGAGAATATTATAATGTCATCTAGGTAGATGAGGATGTCTTTCCACTTCATCCCCTGGAAGACTCTGTCCGCTAATTCCTGGAAAGTGGCTGGGGCATTGCAGAGTCCAAAGCTGAGTACATTGAATTCGTATGAGCCGTGTCCCTGGGCTCTAAAAGCTGTATATTGCTTTGAGTCCTCCTCGATTTCCACTTGCCAGTAACCGCTGAACATGTCCAACGTAGAATAGTACTTGGCTCCGCCCAGGTATGTCAAGATATCGTCCATGTTAGGTATAGGGTACGATGATTTCCTGGTAACATTGTTCAGCTTCCTATAATCGACACAGAACCGTATTGATCCGTCCTTTTTTCGGACCAACACTACTGGGCTGGCCCATGGGGAGTGGCATGGCCTGATGATGTTGTGGTCTAGCATATCGCATATTTGTTCATCAATGATGTTTCGTTCCTTCTGCGATACCCTGTATGGTCTGCTTTTGATGGGTGCCGCGTCGCCCACATCGATTCTATGTTTCGCGATGTTGGTTAGGCCCATGTGTCTAGTGCACTTAGAGAATACGTCCTTGTACTCCTCCAGCAGGTCTTCTAGCTGTCTTCTGATGACTTGGTCTTGGATGTGCTTTGTGTCGTGGTCTTCCTTGCTCACCTCATCATCAGTAGATTCGGTATATAGTATAATGGCCGTGTCTAACAGTGTTTGAGCTTCTGGGTAGGACCATCCTATCGTCGTGCCTTGCAGGATTTTCACCTCGTTATGGGATTTGTTTTTCAGCAGTATAGATCTTTTCCTTGGCAATTCTGGTTGATCTAGGCAAATCAATCCACGTTTGATCAGGAAGTTTTCATTTATCTTGAATTCTGATATTTGTTTTGATGTATTTTCCCAATTTAGCTCGATGTTCACTTCCTGATCTGGTAGTATGATGTGATCCTTTGCTACTGTAACTTTTTCCGCATTACTTTCGATGTCTTCTACATAGGGCATCTCATTTGGGTGAGGTAAGGAACAAGGGCGATTATGGGTTCCTTTATCTGCTTCGGTGGACTCTGGTGCAATGATGATTGGGATCTCCGTGTTTGCGCGTGAAATGCGGTCCGTGAGCTCTGCGGGGGGTGCCATTACCTCTTCATGTTCAAATGAGATAAGATCCTCTTCCTCTGCCATGCTGAGGGGTGTTGAGGTGGTGAGTCCCACATTGTGACAGATACAGTTATTACCAAGATCTATGAGGGGTGGGGGTTGGTCGATAAGATGTACTTCTTCGAAGGATATGAGGTCCTCGGTGTGTGGTGTATGTTCAACGCTTTTGTCTCCCCTGTGCTGTGTGTCCTCACTGTCATTGACGTACGTCTCTTTTGGAGTTTCTGAGAGTCGAATGTTTAACATGGTATCTCTTATGTTTTTAAGGCATTCATCTAGGTACAATTGCTTGTAAGACGTTGGCTCGGCCCCAGAGGCGTCTTTGTGATATGTAAAGTTCATGTTTGTTACCGCAGATACCGTATTTCTTGGCGCATAGGGGTGTAATTGAATATCATAGTTTTGGTCCTCTCTTGATAAGGTTATGTAGTTGTTACCTAAATCGATTTTGGCTTTGTATTTCCGCAGGAACTCCATGCCTAGAATGAGGGGGTATGGTAGTTTGTTGATTACTATTGCCGTACAGTCTGCTGAGAAGTTGCCCATTTGAACCTTCACCGTTGTTGTGCCCATGGTAGGTATCCTTCTGTTTCCTACTGCTAACAAATATTTTTTGTTCGTGCCATCATATGAATTTATGTAGTCCTGACAGATTATGTTTTGTTCGGCCCCCGTATCTAGAATCACCTTGGTTTCTTTATTATTTATTAGTGCGGTTATTGTCAGGATGTTGTAAGGGTTCGCACTGCTGGTGGGTGCCCCGTTTGTGGAGAGGACGACGCCGGGGTCTAGTTGGGGCGTCCCCTTCCATTTGGGTACACCTGTGTGTCCCTGCAGGTGGATGCGAAATGGCCCGTCCTTCCGCAGGCGTAACATTTTGGTCTACCGTCTGTCGTCCTCGTATTTGGTATGTATTGGGTAATCTGCGGTCTGTACGAAGAGTCATTGCGGCGCTGGTTCACGAAGGTCCGACTGTTTTGATTGACTGTTGGCTGGTTGTGACGATTTTCCCTGTATGAATTTTGTGCATAGTTATTGTTTTGGGGGAAGAATTGCTGTCTTTGGTTGAAGTTTCCTCTTTGCTGGTAGTTCTGCCTTGGTTGAAAGTTGCTCCTTTGTTGAAAGTTTCCCCTCTGCTGAAAGCTGTTTCTCTGCTGCCCGAACGTGTCCGGTGGGTATTGTTGACTTGTCTGGTTCATATGTGTTGGGACTCCTGGTGTCACTAGGGGGATGTGGTCCAGCGAGGCGTTTACCATGATGTCCTCCAGTTTATTAACGATGTTTTTGAAGTCCTCCATCGTCATTCGTTCTGATCTAATCAGACGGTATGCTCCGTAGACGTTAGGCCTTATTCCATTCTCGAAAAATTTCCGGAACTCTTCTGGGTTTAGTGAGTGGTCGTATTCATAAAACATTGTTTTTAGGTCATAAAAGTATGCCTTTATGGATTCGTCCGCTCCCTGTTTCCTCTGCAGTAAACGGGTTTCCAGGCTTCTTTTAATGTCGCCATCTCCGAATTCGGCTATAAAGTCCGTTTTTATGTCCTCCCAGGTCTTTGTGTTGTTGTTTGGCACTTCTGTGTATATCTTGTACCATATATTTGCTGCTCCCTCCAGGAATGTGCCAAAATAGTAGATTTTCAACTTGTCGTCCCAACCGTTTGTTATGGCCGTCCTATCATATCCTGTTATGAATGTGTTGGCGTTTCCTCTTGAAGGGTTGAATGTCTGGGGTGAAATGAAGCTTGGGATTGCTGCTGTTTTGGCCGCTGCTAGGGCATCATTCAGGGTTGTGTTCGCCATATTTTCGGGTTCAGTGTCTGGGGTCTCTGGTCTGGGGGGTTCGGGGTTTGTTGGAATGTCTTGAGGTGGGTTTCTGTCACCTAATGGGTTTTCTTCTAAGTTTGCCTCCTGCTCTTCTTCCTCTTCTTCCTCTTCCACCACTTCTTCTTCTACGTCTTCTTGTTCCTCTTCTTGTGTTTCTTCGGTGTGTCTTCTTAGGGTCAACTCTTCCAATTTCAGAGTCTTGTTTTCTGTTTCTTCGCTATGGTTTCGTTCTCTGGCTCTTTCTTTCGGTACGGGGCTCAATGGTGGTGAACGGGCTAGTACACTAGATCGTTCGAACGGATTAGGGGGATCACTAGTTTCACCAAATAGCTCTGTGCTACGATGCGTGGGGGTAAACAATGGGGGTTGTTGTATTAGTTGTAGTACCAACTTGTCGCTCCGTGTGAATGGTTTACGCCCTGACATCCCTGACTATCGAGCATGGCATTTTTATTATTATCTTGTAGTATAGAGTATGAGTTCCGGTCAGTTAGGGTAGGTTAGTTTACGTTAGGGTAGGTTAAAATAAGGTAGGTTTAGATGTGTTCACAAATTAGGTTATGATAGATTCATTAGGGATATAATAGCATTACTATAGGTTAAATTAAGTTGAATTAAATTCCCAAACTAGTCTGTATATACAATATTCTGTTATCCAGGGGTGATTAAACAACAACAAAAAATTGGAGAAATTATCAAAACTTCATACTCCTTATTCCTCTCCAAAAAGTTCTCTGAATTTTATCTGCATTCTCTCCTCAAAAGTCAGATATTTTCTCGTACTCTCAATAAGTAACGTTAATGGTATTTTTACCACTAAATTTTTTACCATAGGGGGGTGTTTTTGTGCCTGTTCATTTGCTATAGATGCTTTGTATCTTTTAGCTAACATTCGCTGACGCTTTCCTGGGTTTTTTCGTGGCATGACATTGATAATAAGAGACTTTGATTAAATTTGAGTACCTACTATTGTTTAGATGCAAAAGAAAGAAGAACAAAATAAAATGAAGTGACAAGCCAGCCCTATATCAGCACAGGCACTTGCTAACTATTAACTCATACTCAGGGGTTGAATAGTGAACCAGCCGTTTGTCAGGCAGGTACTCTTTTGTCATCAATAGGCGTGGTTGATGCTCAAAGTAGACGAAAAATCAGCCTGATGATGAGTTCTGACATTTGTTGTATATTAACTCTATTTTGTGAGTTGAATAGACAACCCGTCATATACCGCACAAGCACATATTTCTCCTCTCTTTTTACACCACCCGTATATAAAAAAGAAGGTACGAAAAAACAGCTTGTTTATGTGTTATGACATTTGTTGACTATTAACTCACTAGGGAGTTGAATAGGTAACCCGTCATTGACAGCACAAGCACGCCTTTTCCTATTCTTGTTTTTTATATCACCTATATTCCCTAAACATTTGATAATACTGCAATTTCTTTATATTGTTCAAAAAACTGAGAAGAAAGATAAAAAAAAATAAAATATGAGAAACTACAGTTGACCTATTTCTGAATTACCTACTGACTTATTATCAGGTCCATTATGAAGAATGAAACCTTGGGGACTCGAGACAAGGCGCCTCCACCATATGTCACGGAGTAGCTAGCGGCCTCCACCTTCTGGGGCTGCTGACTTCCCCGTGATGGGCTACACCTCTAGCTACGTTCCCTTGTGGGATATGCCGAGCTGTGAGGTTTAGATTATTTGGGGGTCGTAGTGGCAATGCGAGAGGTGATCTGACCAAAGAGGAGTTGCAGCAAAGAAATTACGAGAGTGTGAATAAAGAAAAAAATACAATTTAATTAAATAAAGAAAAAAGTTATATGTGTACAAAGTGGAACAAAATCAAATCAAAACGAGTGTACGTGTATAAGGAATCAGCAAATTAAACAAATGTGGTTAAAGTGAAGTGAGTCAATAAGTGTGAAAAATTATAACAAAAAATCAATCATGAGCAGAACAAAGTGCTTCGAAGGTTATTAACTAACATTAATCCCTACCAGGGTAACGTGCGACACGCCCCTTCATTAGTACATTACCTAACTTCATCCCTGGATTACTCGAAGTTGCCGGAAGGGCCTAGCACGAGATTAACAGCGTTCAAAGTGAGTACTGATCCCTATTTTCCCTAGCTATGGGGCCAACTAATATTGGAAACAAATGATCGAGGTACTTACATTGCTACCAGTACTGCCAATACTCTCGCCGGGGGGATGATGTGTCCTGGATGGGCCATCTCGTCAATCTCGACACCAACGCCACTCAATCACTCAATTTTGAATTTGAACTTTTGTCTAGACTGAATTTTGAATGCCTCTAGGCTGAATGTCGACCGAATTCGGAATCACCAATAATAATGATAATGCTGGCCACAGTGTGGTCCGTATTTATTTGCGAACGGTTTGCTTTGTTTGCTAAAACTTCTCAAAACTACCTAAATTGGTGCCAGGTCGTGAAACTCCTGAGTTCAACGCTCATTTTAATGTTTTGCCAAACCGTTCGATTTTTGTCGACGCCATCGAATTATTTGAAGTGAATTGAAATTTAATTGTTTGATTATTTGAAATGACCTGGATCTGAAGGTGTATTGACTCTGATATATACTGAGTGGTCCCATCCGTGACAATATGCTTTAGATGTATCCATGTGAGATGATAGAATACAGAAATACGGTGTGCGGACTGATGTCGTCGAGGTATCTCCACTTGCCTATTGTTCTCGTTATATGTCCTTCGAAGTCGTCCTATATGGCCGACTTCTGATTGTTGGAATCGAAGTTTCTGGTGGTAATGAAAAAGTAAAGTACTCCACTCGCATATAATAAGCTGTCATATATACTTTTGGGTGTATGACAAATTGACATTCATCATACAGGGCGTGGAAAGAAATTCTGAATTGAGACTCTATCACGAATCTGCGATTAGAGGTCTATGAAAATCACAAGTTTCCATCGTTCAAGTTTGAATTCCCTGATTGGGTATGAAAGTGTATAAAAGGAACATTCTCAGATAAATTATGAACATACAAAAATGGATATATATTTATATAAAGCAATACATTGAGAATTCGCATTCTCTATGTGATGAGAATATTTACTCTTTCTCAGTTGATTCAATAGAAAACAACTACTTTCCTGGCTATTTGCCACGACGAACATTGAATTATATCTATTGAACACACACGATAAGAGTTTGAAAATAAAATATAAAAACTTCTGAATTTGAGAATTTGCATTCTCCTTCAGACAGAAATATGTATATGCACACATCATTCTGAATATTCAACAGAAAACAACTACTTTCCTGTCTATTCGCCTCGTCGAACATTGAATTATATCTGATGAACATTCAGAAGGAGAACATGAAAAATGAAGAATAAGATCCTCCAAAATTGAGAATTGACATTCTTCTTCAAATCGGATGAATAATATGATGTATAATATATAGAGATATAACATATAACTTACCAATATATTCAGCATTGAAATGAAAATTGGAATGTATAGGAGAAGTATACTGGCATAAACTCTGATCTTGATGAGCTTGAAAACTTTCAAAAATAATCATTCATATCAGTGATATGGGAAATATTATCTCTCACATACAGGTTATATGACTTCATTGCAATGAAACCATTTCGGATTTCTGAATCCTCATCAGTAACCATGATGTCCACTTATTCTTACAGCCATTCTTCATGATATACACAATTTTCATCTCTCTATAATACAACTAAAACCGATTAAAACTATAACGAAGTGACATCTGAGAAATTTGTTGACATTCTATTCCTGTCATTTGGACGTTTTTTGCTTTTGGGTGTATGAAAAATTGACATTCATCATACAGGGCGAGGAAAGAAATTCTGAGAATGCGAATTCTCAATGTATTGCTTTATATTAATATATATCCATTTTTGTATGTTCATAATTTATCTGAGAATATTCCTTTTCAACACTGTCATATATACTTCTTGAATGGGCAATTGAGATGCTAGAATGCAAAGTCACAATGTAAACATAGTCGAATAGCCTGTTGTGTGCGTTATACCCGCTTCGATGTCGTCTCATATGATCGTTGCGAACTTATATGCTTTAGAGGTATCTATGTGAGATGATAGAATACAGAGATACAGTGTGCAGACTGATGTTGTCGAAGTATCTTCACTTGTCAATTGTTCTCGTTATATGTCCTTCGAAGTCTTCTTATATGGTCAGTGCGATCGTATCTGCTATAGCTGTAGGCATGTCAGATGCTAGAATGCGGAGTAACAGTGTAAGCATAGTCGGGGTCGAAGTTTCTTGTTCTGTCTGTTGTGTGCGTTATACCCGCTTCGATGTCGTCTCATATAATAGTTGCGAACTCATATGCTCCAGAGGTGTCCATGTGAGATGATAGCATACAGAGATACGATTTGCGGACTGATGTTGTCGGAGTATCTTCACTTGCCTATTGTTCTCGTTATATGTCCTTCGAAGTCGTCTCGTATTGTCAGTGCGATCATACCTGCTATTGTTACAGTGTGAACATAGTCGGAGTCGAAGTTTCTTGTTCTGCCTGTTGTGTGCGTTGTACCCGCTTCGATGTCGTCTTAAATGATCATTGCGAACTACCATGCTACAAAGGTATTCATGTGAGATGTTACAATACAGAGATACAGTGTGCAGACTGATGTCGAAGTATCTTCACTTGTCAATTGTTCTCGTTATATGTCCCTCGAAGTCGTCTTATATGGTCAGTGCGATCGTATCTGCTATTGCTGTAGGCATGTCAGATGCTAGAATGCGGAGTTACAGTGTAAGCATAGCATAGTAAGCATAGTCGTGGTCGAAGTTTCTTGTTCTGCCTGTTGTGTGCGTTATACCCGCTTCGATGTCGTCTTATATAATAGTTGCGAACTCATATGCTCCAGAGGTATCCATGTGAGATGAAAGAATACAAAGATATGGTATGCGGACTGATGACGGAGTATCTTCACTTGCCTATTGTTCTCGTTGTGTCCTTCGAAGTCGTCCTATATGGTCAGTGCGATAGTATCTGCAATTACTGTAGGCATGTCAGATGCTAGAATGCGAAGTTACAGTGGAAACACAGTCGAAGTTTCTTGCTCTCCCTGTTGTTAGCGTTATTTTGATTCAGGAAACACTAGACAATGTCTACCTATGAGATGTATAACCGACTTATTATCAAGATTGATATATTCGAAGTTTTGGCGAACACGCCGGTTTACCGACTCTTGATTGTTCAAATCGAAGTTTTTGGTGGATATGAAAAAGTATAGTTCTCCACTCGCATATAATGAGCTGTCATATATACTTCTTGAATTGGCATTCTAGATGCTAGAATGCAAAGTTACAAAGTGAACATAGTCGAAGTCAGAGTTCCTTGTTCTGCCTGTTGTGTGCGTTATACCCGATTCGATGTCATCTCATATGATCGTTGCGAGCTACCATGCTCCAAAGGTATCCATGTGACATGAAAGAATACAGAGATACAGTGTGCAGACAAATGAGTAGTTGAACTAAGAGACCATGACTATCAGCATAGGGAAATACACGCTCTAATCTTAACTGGAACGCATCCTGTGTTCTAGCGGGGAAGCGGAGTAGCGGGAGCGCGATGGCGTGACATCATCAGTGACAGGGTGTTTGAGTTGAATAAAAATTAAAAATTATATATACAGGGTGTCCCACGGTTAGACCACCCCACTTTAGGGGTAAATATTGAAGGATTGGGGAGTGTGGGTACTCTGAGAGAAGGATTTTTTGCGAACATTTCAAAAATGGCAACTTGCCTATATGCAAGTTCTCAAGGTTTACGAGATATCGCTCTAAATGCGTTGGAAATATCATATGAAATAGTCTCTTTGGATATGACATAGTAGAGCTAGTTTCGATTTTTTTTCCCAGCGTCAAAAGAAAATATGAATAAGTATTGAAGTTGAATATGATCGAATAACAGGAAATTAGTGATAAGAAGATATCATAATAGTTATAAATATAAAACAAGTTTATCATTTGAAAGGAAAAAACAAATTTTACAAGAAATGGGAAAAAAACAATCTCTTATCAGAAGACAACATATTATGTGAGAAACATTATGTTTTCATTCTACCACCTTGATATATAACAGCGGAGCGCTCTGACAAAATTCAGTCAACGTTCGACATCCACATAAATCAACACCTAGCCACATCTTATAGCAATCTTGTGTAGTGCCAACTGCTGATGTCTAATAAAAGTGAGTTTTTTTTCTTCATATTCACCTGGAAATGCAATTTCTTTAGGAAATTTTTCTTGTTTTCATTTCTGAAAGCGAATACTATTGCATGATATGTTTTCTTTAATAATTATTTCATTGTTGGTGTACATATCATAATTCATTTCGATGTTTTTCATTTTGAAAAGTGAATGTACATCGATTCATTTCTTCGTGTACACATCATAATTCATTCTATTTCAAACATTACAGTTAGACAGCCACATAAAATCAACACCTAGTCACATCTGATAGCAATCTTGTGTAGTGCCAAAACTGCCAATATCTAAGGAAGTGAGTTTTTTTCCTAATATTCACTAAAGCTTGATCCTGATGTTTGAGGCAATTTCAGTAATTCACTTTTTTTGGTTTTCATTTCTAAAAGCGAATACTATTGCTTGATATCTTCATTTTTCTTGTGTACATTTCATAATTCATTTCAATGTTTTTCATATTGAAAAGTGAATGTCATTGCGCGTTTTCATCGATTAATTTTTTCGTGTACACATCATAATTCAACCATTTAAAATGAAAAGACCAGTTCCACAATCTTTTCTTTTTAGATGGATCTGAATGCAATCCATAATGTTGGGCTGTCATGCAACAGGAAAGTGTTGAGGAAACTGAGCCAACTGCCCCTAGATGTGCCACACCCCATTGTAGCAGCACAAATCAAAACAGGAAAATACGGTGAAGCCCCACTCATCGAGTTGGAGGATTGCAAAGTATTCTTGCCTGGCAGATCAATCAAAGCCATCAAGCCTACGGTGGGGCAGTTTGGACTGAAAAAATACGCCCTCGTCTACAAGGGACAGAAAAACTGTGGCCAGTTCCGTCCCCTCGAACAGTTTGAGATTGTCGAAACCACACCTCAATGACTAAAATCATGAGCTATTGAGAATCAGAGTGTGAGTCATTTCACTTTGTCACTTTTCGCAAGATACATTTGTAAAGATGAATATTGCTAAATAATCAGACAATTCAGTGGTATCCATTAGGAAACTAAAGAAAATTTTGTTCGATAATTTCACTGATAGGGATGAAAAAATTTGGTTAAATCGGTTAAAGAGGTACATAAGATTATGTAACAATGAAATTAATATGAATAAGATGTCCATAGGCTCGATGAGAATGTTTCAAACGAATGTTGGTCATTTTAAGCATTTTCGCAATTTAATTCGAAATAGACATCGAGACAGTAGAGGGCTTGAGTTGAAAAATAGGGTTCAATGGAGAGATGTGGCATCAGGTTTTACGAGTAGAATCAGAACGGGAATAATCATCAATATAACACATAAGGACTTGGAGCAATTTTTTATAGATGCATTCATTTTATTCAAAAATAAAATCAAAAATATATTGAAGAAATTTCCAATTATTAAAGTGAACGCTAATTTCTGTGGAGAATTCATAAAGAAATCAGACGATGCAGAAATTATCGAATTGAAATATTTCAACACTAAAAATGCCATTGTGGACGTAGGAACGGATTTACAACATTGGTACTATGATAATATTCAGGACAAAATGTTGAATAAATTGAGCGAATTTCAAGAACGTGACTCTGGGTGGGCTTTGCATAAAATGATCTCGATGGAAGTCAATAATAACAATCTTGAAATGGAAAATGATTCATCCTTTATTAGACTGCCAGAACAAATTTCTAAAAAGCGAGCATGTTTGAATATAAAAAATACTGACTCGGCATGTTTCTATTGGTCAATCATACGTGTCTTCTACCCAGCGAAAACAAATAGGGAACGGACTTCTTTATATCCATATTATACCACAGTTCTGAAAACAGTAGATTTAGATGATGCACCCATGTCTTTACGTCAAATTTCAAAATTTGAAAAAGACAATAACATTTCCGTGAATGTATACACATTAGAGTTGAATTTAGTCAAGGAAAAATCATATTATACTGTGGTGCCAACCAGACTTACAAAAAATAAATTAGAAAGGCACGTTAATCTATTGTTAATTCAAAACAAATATTATCCAAAATTAAACGATTATGAGGCTCCTCCGTTTGATGAAGAAGATTCTGACATCAAATACCATTACTGCTTGATTCAAGATATGTCTAGATTAATATCAAACCAAGTGAATAAACATAAGGGTAAAAAATTTATTTGTGAAAGATGCATGAATTATTTTCAATGTGAACAAAAATTGATTGATCATGAAATGCTCTGCTCTCAACTGAACCAATGTAAAGTTTCATTTCCAAAATATGATCACATAGAATTCAAAAATTTCACCTTCCAACAAACCACTCCGTTTATAATTTATGCAGACTTTGAATGTCAATTAGAACATGTGAATGATATGGTTTCATCAAAAACAAGCAAATATCAGAAACATGTGGCTCATAGTGCAGCCTATTATTTCAAATGTGATTTCGATGATTCCTTGTCGTTTTTCAATAGCCATAGGGGTGAAGATTATATGGATTGGTTTGCCATTGTGGCCAGTTCCGTCCCCTCGAACAGTTTGAGATTGTCGAAACCACACCTCAATCACTAAAATCATAAGCTATTGAGAATCAGAGTGTGAGTCATTTCACTTTGTCACTTTTCGCAAGATACATTTGTAAAGATGAATATTGCTAAATAATCAGACAATTCAGTGGTATCCATTAGGAAACTAAAGAAAATTTTGTTCGATAATTTCACTGATAGGGATGAAAAAATTTGGTTGAATCGGTTAAAGAAGAGGTACATAAGATTATGTAACAATGAAATTAATAAGAATAAGATGTCCATAGGTTTGATGAGAAAGTTTCAAACGAATGTTGGTCATTTTAAGCATTTTCGCAATTTAATTCGAAATAGACATCGAGACAGTAGAGGGCTTGAGTTGAAAAATAGGGTTCAATGGAGAGATGTGGCATCAGGTTTTTCAAGTAGAATCAGAACGGGAATAATCATCAATATAACACATAAGGACTTGGAGCAATTTTTTATAGATGCATTCATTTTATTCAAAAATAAAATCAAAAATATATTGAAGAAATTTCCAATTATTGAAGTGAACGCTAATTTCTGTGGAGAATTCATAAAGAAATCAGACGATGCAGAAATTTTCGAATTGAAATATTTCAACACTAAGAATGCCATTGTGGACGTAGGAACGGATTTACAACATTGGTACTATGATAATATTCAGGACAAAATTTTGAATAAATTGAGCGAATTTCAAGAACGTGACTCTGGGTGGGCTTTGCATAAAATGATCTCGATGGAAGTCAATAATAACAATTTTGAAATGAAAAATGATTCATCCTTTATTAGACTGCCAGAACAAATTTCTAAAAAGCGAGCATGTTTGAATATAAAAAATACTGACTCGGCATGTTTCTATTGGTCAATCATAAGTGTCTTCTACCCAGCGAAAACAAATAGGGAACGGACTTCTTTATATCCATATTACACCACAGTTCTGAAAACAGTAGATTTAGATGATGCACCCATGTCTTTACGTCAAATTTCAAAATTTGAAAAAGACGATAACATTTCCGTGAATGTATACACATTAGAGTTGAATTTAGTCAAGGAAGAATCATATTATACTGTGGTGCCAACCAGACTTACAAAAAATAAATTAGAAAGGCACGTTAATCTATTGTTGATTCAAAACAAATATTATCCAAAATTAAACGATTATGAGGCTCCTCCGTTTGATGAAGTGAATAAACATAAGGGTAAAAAATTTATTTGTGAAAGATGCATGAATTATTTTCAATGTGAACAAAAATTGATTGATCATGAAATGCTCTGCTCTCAACTGAACCAATGTAAAGTTTCATTTCCAAAATATGATCACATAGAATTCAAAAATTTCACCTACCAACAAACCACTCCCTTTATAATTTATGCAGACTTTGAATGTCAATTAGAACATGTGGATGATATGGTTTCATCAAAAACAAGCAAATATCAGAAACATGTGGCTCATAGTGCAGCCTATTATTTTAAATGTGATTTCGATGATTCCTTGTCGTTTTTCAATAGCCATAGGGGTGAAGATTATATGGATTGGTTTGCAAATGAAATGTCGAAGATAGCTGAAATCGTGCAATCTTAAATCAAAACAATCGTGCCAATGACTGTAAGTCCTGACAAATGCAAAGCAAAAATCTGTCATATTTGTGAGAAACCATTCAGGGAGAAAGACATTATCGTAGCTGATCATAATCACTTTTCAGGCGAGTTCAGGGGGTGGGCGCATCAAGCACCCTGTAACATAAATTTCAAGAAACTCTTTGTTGTTCCAATTGCATTTCACAACCTGATAGGATATGATTCACATTTCATGATCAGTCAATTGAGTAAAAAGGGCCGTATGAGCATACTTCCAATAAACATGGAAAAGTACATATCTTTCACTTTACATGATGACAATACAGACATCAAATTCCGATTTATTGACTCTTTCCGCTTCATGGGTACATCCTTAGATAAATTCTCTTCAATCATGGATAGAAAAGATTTTGAAATTTTGAAAAAAGAGTTCAGTCATTTGAACGATGATACATTCAGCCTTCTCACCAAGAAGGGTGTCTTTCCCTACGATTACATTAGTTGTTTGGAAAAATTGAATGATACTGAATTACCTACGAAGAAATATTTTTATAATAAATTGAATGATGAACACATTAACGATGAGCAGTACGCCCATGCTCAAAAGGTATGGTCATCATTCAAAATTCAAAATTTGGGAGAATATTCTGACTTATATTTAAAAACAGACGTTATGTTGTTGACCGCTGTTTTCGAAAAATTCCGGCAGAAATGTAGGACAACTTATGGGTTAGATCCAGCATGGTACTATACCATGCCTGGATATACATGGGATGCCATGTTAAAGTACACCAAATGCAAACCGGAATTATTGAATGACGTTGATAAAATCATGTTCATTGAGGAGGCATTACGTGATGGTATTTCTGTTTGTAGTGGTAGGTATTCAGAAGCTAATAACAAGTATATGTCTGAATATGATTCCAATGAACCTTCAAAATATCTCATGTATTCAGATGTAAATAATTTGTACGGTTGGGCAATGTCAGAGTCTTTACCATTCGGAGATTTCTCATGGATGGAAAACGTTGAAAATTTCAACGTAATGAAGGATATATTTTACAAGTAGACTCAGAATATCCTCGCGACTTACATAACAATCACAAAGACTTTCCATTTGCTGCTGAACATCGCATACCACCCGGCTCAAAATTACCAAAATTAATGACAACACTTCACGACAAAAAAGATTATATTTTACACTATAGAAATTTGAAACAATGTTCAGCAATCGAACTGAAACTGACGAAAATCCACAAAATTTTGAAATTCAGGCAATCTTTTTGGCTCAAATCATCTATAGATCTGAATACTTCTTTGAGGACTGCCGCAACAAATGAATTTGAGAAAAATCTCTATAAACTAATGAATAATGCAGTTTTCGGTAAGACAATGGAGAACATACGAAAGCATAGATTGGTGAAACTAGTAAGGTCGTGGGAGGGACGTCATGGAGCTACAAATCTCGAAGCTAGTCCACGATTCCGTGGTAGAACAATTTTTGAAGGAAACTTGATGGCCATAGAAATGCAGAAATCTGAAATAATTTTCAATAAACCTCTATACGTAGGAATGGTTATTCTAGATTTATCAGAATTGTGTATGTACAAATTTTACTATGAGTATATGCTTCCGAAGATGGGTATTGAAAGGTGTAAATTGTTATATATGGATACAGACAGCTTCATATATGGATTGAAATGTGATGATGCATATGAAGAAGTTATAAAGGCTGATCTCTCTCAATTTGACACATCTGAATATGCTCCAGATGATAAATATAATATGCCACTAGTCAATAAAAAAAAGTTGGGTTTATTAAAAGATGAAGCAACTGGGAAAATCGTTACTAATTTCGTAGGACTACGTTCGAAAATGTATGCATATAAAGTACAAAGGGTAAGGTTGTCAAAAAATCGAAAAGGGTGAAAACTAATGTTGTCAAGAATAAAATTGGGTTCGAAGATTATTTGAATTGTTTGAAGAATTTCAGAGAACAAACAGTGTCTCAACGTACTATCCGTTCATATGCCCACAATGTGTTTAGCATTCAACAATCAAACATTGCTCTGAGTCCCAAAGATGATAAACGGTATTTGATTCCAGGTTCGTTTGACACATTGCCATGGGGTCATACACAGGCAAAAGAGTAATTTTTTCATGTAAATCAACTCATCAAACATTTATAAAGAGAAGAAGAACTCATACACCTACACTTACACTCCTCTGTTTCAGATTTAGAATTATTATTTGGGCTTGGAGAACGATATGAATGTGATATGGATTTACATGATTCACATTATCATTATGAGAGATTCATCGATTCTGGTGATGAACATACAGATATTGATTATTTACTTACTTTAACAATATTTAACAGATTTTAGTAGCATGATATCATCTTTACAAATGTAGTTTGCGAAAGAAGACAATGAAGAATGACTTTTTTTTCAGAATATGTTTTTTCTTATGAAAATGTAATACTTGTCCTGGCTATTGATGTAAATATAATATATGCTGCCTATTTATCAATAATAAGATAATAATTGAAATTTTCTGTGTATCATTGGGATGGGTAGTGAGTGTGAGAGAGAGTGAGAGGGTAAAAAAGTGAGAAGAAGAGAGAGAGAGAGAGATTGGAGGGATATTAGTTGAAGGTATGGATGTGAAAAACAGTTGTATCATGTCTTCTGACGAATACAGACGTGTACTAAAAGAATTTGGGTTGAAAGTTAGAAAGCTCAGTGCAGACATTCAATTGTATGAGCAGAAAGTTTGTTTGTTCGAAGATTTCGAGCAATTGAGTATTTGGGACAAGGTGTTCACAGAACCAAGACGTTCAGTTGCAACGTTTCCTACATCGAGAAGAATCCAACCAACACAGCTAGATGGCGATACTGAAAGCAAGCTCCATTCTATTGACAGCTCTGAGCAACAACGTCTTCTACACAAACATACCATATGATACGAGGAATGCAGCCATATGTTTTGATATGAATCGTACACAACAATGTGATTGGAAGATGATGAAAAGGATGCATGTCAATGATAACAAACTACCTGTATATTCAATCGACATGCCTCGAGTCAATGGGACCACCATCGACTACAAATTGAAATTATCATTTTCTGATGGCAGTGACGGCGAAACTGGGGACTGGCAGACATTTACATTGAAGAAATCACCCGCAAAATTAGATGATGATCAAGATTCTGTCAATATCATTGCAATTCTGACACTTTGTTGTACACTAATATGTTCACTCATTTCAATCTCACATGTTATTTTCATTATACTGAGAAGTAAGGGATGTGATGAATAAAAACTCTGGAATTACGATATATAGTTTTTTATTTAGGTATTAAATTACATAGCCTATCATATAAAGTATCGACATTGTAAAGACTGCACTGGAACCTTCCTCCGCGGAAATGATTCATGCAAGGTGGAATGGATTGTTGAAACGTTATTGGTTGCCACCAAGATTGGTCAAAATCTCCTAAATTCACAATGTGATTGGTCATCTCCAACTCTGCACATTTTCGCTGCAAAAACTGAATCTCTTGGTGTCCTCTAACGTAGATGATATTTGTTTGCTGCAGATTGTCTTGTGGTATTCCATCGAACTCATTTAAATCCACATAACCACTGGAATATCTCAAACCATGCACATAAAGTTCCAGGTTATTTGCCATCTTTTCATCTTCTCTGCTTAAACTCGAAAATTCTACAGATGGCTTGAATAGAAAATGACACGTCTTTTTGCCAATGCGAATGATCATTTACTTTGGAATGAATTCACCATCAACCATGAACCCTTGAATGTCAACCAGTGCGATCTCCATGACTCTTCGAAGCAAACTGACGTCTGACTGATGCAGCAACACCTAACTAGGCAATATTTCGAACAATTTCGCTGAGTGGGAGATGTTCCATGATGCACTAGGCTTTGGTGTCGGGAGGGAAGCCTGTAGTCGCTTCAATGTCCAACTTTATGTCAACTGTAGACGACTTTAGACCCAGATAGCGCCTCGAGCAATCGATAACAAACATTGGTCGGGATTTGAATTTGGCAAAGTTTACTAGAGAGCGTTTTTTTTGACAGTTATGGTAGCTCTTGTTGAACTCTGTATAGTTGAAGTGGGCGTCGGCATATTGGTCTCGGGAAAAGTCCAATAGCAATAGCGGATAATAATCGCTATTCAGAGCCAATCGTATGGATTTGATGTTGGCATTATCGAACAAGGTGACGTCTTCATGCAAATTATCGGCTTTTTTTCGTTTGGAAAAATACTATAATATATCTTGGACTGTCCAATACAGAACATGTCTTGACGGACCAGATTTCCATAGTAGATCCTTGTGTGAGTGCTGGTAGCTCGTGCAATTCCCATCGGCGAAACGGTATCATCATAGACTCATCTGCTTTGATACGTGTCAACAACTGCAACTTTATGTCATCGTTGGGTGTGAGATGTGGCACTTTCAAATTGATGCTTTCCATCGTTATTTTAGCAATACTCTGAGTCTGAGGAGATCCTGGCAAAGCAGTATTCGCTCTCTCGACAACCTTCACACTGTTGGCATCATTGCGAGCTCTCACTAAACGGATTGACTGCTTGCCCCACGTTGCCACTTGATGATCATTGAAGATGGAAAACAAATGTTTCAGTGGAATGTTCATGCTGAACGTACCATCGGTGTTAAGGATCGGAGCATTGGGATAGTTCCAGCCTGCTATGGCTAGATGACGTGAGTCTTCAGGCGTATAGCACAAGTATCCTCGCACAGTACTCGTTATTCCAGGATATCTGACAGTGTCCAATTCTTTATTACACAATTCATAGGTGCAGGAATCAAAGAGATAGGCTCCTGCATTGTGGGTTAATGTACCAGTACCACCACCGGTCACCTTCAATTCACCCTTGATGGTAATGATACCTTCAAACATGGCCAACCACGAATCTGCTTGATTAACCGTTATATCGATGACATCATTGTTCTCGAATGATTTCACATATGGATAATAGGTACGCCATTCCACTTTAGTGATGCTTTCGTCGAGTCTGGGTTTGCGGAAAACGACGAACACGGGTGCTAACAACATTGTAGTCTTTGAGTGATTTCAGAAACAGGACACTGGATAATGTCGATGTTTTTCTGTTGCTGCTGCTGCTCTTCGAACACACGACTGTTTTGGTGTACGGTGTCGAGAGAACTGGTGCTGATGATGTTGCTGATGATGGTATATTATCTGATTTATAGGAGTTATCAAACACTAGTACCATCTTGCGAGTTTCTCCAATTCCAATCTTATGATGATTTCTTCACCTCTAAAATTCACCTGCCTGAAATCTTGGTCTAGAATCTGGAGTGTGATGTTAGGCAATTCCCGCCTGCTGACGATAGGTAGGTAGATTAGATTCCTGGGAGTCTCGTCTATCGCGTAACCAGGATCGACTGCAACTGCAAACCCGTAGATCGTATGTGATGGTCTGTCGTTGTAGAGAGCTCCAGCAGTAACGTTGCTATCAATGTGAATGGTTCTCACTTTGGTTATGCTGACTGACAAATCGGAACTGTGAACCTGTTGTGCGTTCAACAATCTATTTGAAAATCCCAAGACTTGCGCTATGCTATCCTTTGGACGAAAATCAATGGCAAACCTGTTGCTCGAAATTTCGCACTTCAGCGTATTGTTGTTGGGCTTCAACGAGAATATATCATCAACGTCCTTTGCACTCGAGATGCCCAATTCTTTGCGAATAAATGTCTCAATGTCCACAATGTCGTATGAACCTTCGGGAATATCGATGATCTTTTCCTCCTTGGTCTTATCTTGCAAATGAAACTTGGATCCTCCGTCAATATTTGGTATACTGTTGTATGAATGGAATCCCAATAATGCTAGTCCGTAATCAGAGTCTGGATCGAGTTGAAGTGGTGTCAAAAAGTTTATTGAGAGCGTAGATGTACGACCTTTCAACGTCACTATCAGAGACATGACTGATGCACAATGACCGAGTTACTTGGTCTCATAAAAAAGGAATTCTGAACATAGACGTCCACAATTACTTTGATTGAAATTTTGGTATTGCTCATTGTACATGATTTTCGTGCTGGCACTCAAATATTGCGCCAATTCTCTGGGCGGTTTCAGATTGCCATAACTATCGAAATATAAGACTTTTTTATCATTTTTTATGTAAGCCACCCAATGAGTGCCCGCATGATTGGAGGTATCCAAATTCAATACAGCACACTCGCGATGCCATGGGCGGGAAGGTAGAGTGTCCCGCATAAAAACACCTCGAAAATACGGTATTTTCAGCTGTTTGGCATACTTCATCACATCTTCATCGTACATTGATTTATTGGGTATCTTGTCTAGAAGTTTTTTGAGTTTTTTGATTGTTTCTTCAAGTACAGTCCGAATCCTCTCGATGTTTTGCGTAAAAATAGGCCGGAACCTTGTTTTCCGATAGCCTTCATTGCTCTATTATGCCTTTGATCTTCTTCGAGCTTTTTCTTTGCATTTTTTGCATCAATGACTGTCTTTGCGACTGCTCCGGCTCCTCCAGCTAGAGATCCTAGGGCCCCCAAGGCGGAAAGATTGGTATCAATGGTAGGATACCTCCACTGTGTGGAAGAGGTATGATTCTTGGTACTCTGATTCTTTTTTTACCGCCAGCCCTCTTGATTGCCATACTGGCTGCATGGAGTGCCTTCAATGCAGATTTATTCAGACCACTTCCTGATGTTGTACTACCACCACCACCATCTGACTTTGATAGTACATTTTTTATGAATTTGATAATGTAGGATAGGGATTGCTGTGATACAAGACCCATGCCAAGTTTTCGTTTGACCTTCATTCCGGTGGTGACAAGCCAAGCAGCAGCCTTCTCTTTGAATTTAGCGTTCTTCGACTTGACTCTCTCCCACGCTCCATTTTCCAATATCCAATCAGCTTTGTGCCGGTCTTCTATTGAGGAATTTTGTGGATAGGCGATATCGTGTACTCGACACGCGTCGTCCAACGGATTGATACGGGACCTGGACCACAAAATCTGTAGCCTGAAGCACACCCTCTCCGTGGTAGAGCAACATGAAGACTGACGTGTAGAAAATTCGACAACTCTGCATATACCTAATGAAATGAAAAATATATCATCACATGATGAAGATCATTCAACAAGAACGGATGTTACCCATTGTGAATTTGGATGAAATTTTGTCAACCAAACCACCAGTAAATAGTAAACATGGGAAACTGCTTCCCAATTCATTCAGAGCAATCTTCTGCGGACCAAGCGGATGTGGAAAGACTAATGCGATGCTTTCCCTGCTGTTCAATCCAAATGGCGCGAAATTCAAGAACGTTTACGTGTATTCAAAGTCGTTGTACCAACCGAATTATCAATTGCTGCAACAAGTGTTGGATACAGTGAAAGGTGTTGGGTATTTTCCCTTTAAGGAAAATGATGATGTCATCCTCAGTAGCACAGAATATCGGCTGCAAATTGGCTCTGCATTGGCCAATATTTGAATATCGTAAATCGGTCGGATGATATTGAAACGATATTCAATAAGTGAGCTGGACGGATCAATATAAATACAATGTTGATAGGCTTACATTTTTCAGGATCTTGAGAATCCTACATTGTATTGATATTCATAATGACATATGTGATGAAATCTATATTCCTACTACTACTTAGGCCGGCGTACCTCAGTGCTTCGATGCTTCAATATCGATTCACGTCGAGGTATCGATCGTGGGTTCGAGACCCACGAAAGCAGACTTTTTCTGATGGCCTAAGAAAGTGTTTGGGATCACACGTTAAAAGGTAAGGCCCCCGTCATTCCTTGCTCGCACAAGTCTTTCGAAGACTTCTGAGGGTTGCTCGTAAGGGGGCAACCGAATGACGGATAGAACAATTTTAGAACAATTTTAGAATTTTTTTTTTAGAACTATATCCTGATGATTCATGTCTCGATATCACAACTGGATATGTAACCTATATCGATAGTATGTATCTTGGAGGATATTGCAATAAAACATCAGGTTCAATATCGTCACGTGGACTTCTTGATTTCATATATGTATTCCATATCGAATACAAAACCGCTATTCAATGATGACATCCCAATATTCCACCAATATTGTTTGTCTGGATATTGGTAAATTATATGTATACAATAAAGAGTTGTATTCTTATGACACCATCATCTGTTTGATAATGAAGCAATATTGGAAAATGGAGATGACCTCGATATTGCAAAGAATCAATACGTTGGATATCGTGAGGTCGATCAATTAAATCCATATATGTGTACCATATCACAAACTATATATGGATTCAATGATCAAATCTCAATATCCCAGCGATATTGTTCTAGTGGATTTCATCAGGATGAGGTTGCAGCGATATTGAGAAATGCAGATGATTCAGATATTGCGAAATATCATTATGTGCAATATTGTGAAACCGACTTCCTGATTCCATTTATTTGTATCATAACCAGATCCCAATATTTATTCGATGTTGTGATCACAATGTGCAAGCAATAATATCATCCATAAATAGGAATGAAGATAATTCGATTTTGGAAATAACTATTAGGATCAATATTGTGAGGTTTACTTTTTGTTTCCATTCATGTTAACCATATCAAAAACCCAAGGTCAATTCAATGATAAAATCTCAATATCAGAGCAATATTACCTGTGCATATTTCAGTAAACTTTATGTATACAATATTGTGTTGTAATCTCTTGCAACTATCATCAAGATGATGAAAGAGCAATATTGTTAAATGAATATGATCATCATATTGCAAATAATCATTGTGTTCAATATTGTGAATCCAACTTCCTGATTCTATATATTTGTACCATAATCAAATCCCAATATCATTTCGATGTTGTCATCACAATGTGCAAGCAATATTATCCATCTTGAGTTCAGTCAGTTATATTGATATAATATGGAGGTGTAATCACTTGATACTACCAACAGGATGATAAAGGGGTAATATTGAGAAATGAAGATAATTCTATATTGCAAATAATCATTAGGTTGAATATCATGAGTTCAACTTCTTGATTCCATTTATGTGTACCATATCAAAAACTCAGTGTCAATTCAATGATACAATCTCAATATCAGAGCAATATTTCTAATGCATATTCCAGTCAACTTTATGTATACAATATTGTGCTGTGATCTCTTGAAACTATCATCAAGATGATAATAGAGCAATCTTGATAAATGAATATGATCATCATATTGCAAATAATCATTCAGATTCAGATTCAGATTCTTTATTGACCATTTGTAGCCAAGCAGTGCTTGAATATGGTAAGTCATTTTACACTTAGTAGCACATTATCAACGCTATACAAAACAGTGACAGTAAAAATTTGAAAATTCAAAAATTTATAAAATACAAGGGGCATACATACATACAAGTAATAAATATATTAGGTATTATAGCAATAGTTCACAAATTCTTCAAGGCTGTAGAAAGCATTCATTGTCAGTATTTTTTTAATTTTCTTCTTGAAGAGAGGGAATGATAATTCTTTTACATCATTTGGTATGTAATTGTATAATGTGAGTCCACTGTGTTGTGGTGATTTTGTAAAATATGCATGGTTAAATTTTTTGATGCGAAGGTTATCTTTGTTTCTTGTTTCATACCTATGTCTATCACCATTTTTAGCATAGGAATCTCTATTTTTATGTATATATAGTAAAATATGTGAGATGTATATGCAAGGAAATGTTAATATACGCTTTTGTTTAAATACTTCTCGGCACGAGTCGAAACGTTTCATATTATATATTGTTCTTATTATGCGTTTTTGGAGAACGAAGACTCTAGACCATTCAGTTGCAAGGCCCCAGCTGATTATGTTGAATGATAAGGTCGAGTAGACTACGGAGTAATATACTTTCAGGAGAGACGATTCATGAAGAGATTTTTTAAGTGTAAGGAAGGCAAAGTAGTTTTTTTTAAGTTTGTTGCATGTATTATCTATTTGTTCGTTCCACGTTATGTTATTATCGAGATGTATACCTAAGAATTTTGTAGAGCTTGATATTTCATGTTGATTGTTATTTATGTTTAGATTGACTAGGTTAGGTTTATTACTGCGTGCGCTGCTGAATTGAATGAACATTGTTTTTTGAAGGTTCACCACAAGATGGTTCCTTGTACACCATTCATAAAATTGGTTCACTACTGAGGTGACTTTCATATTTAGAGTACTCAACGAGGAGCCCGTCACCATTATTGTTGTGTCATCTGCATACATAAATACCTTTCCCCCTTCAATGAAGTTTGGTAGGTCATTTATGTACAACAGGAATAAAAGTGGCCCTAAGATACTCCCTTGAGGGGTTCCAATACATACATTATATTGGCTGGAGAGATAATTCCCAATTTTCACGTATAATTGCCTTTCTGTTACATAGGAAATTATCCAATCCTTTATAAAGCCCCGCAATCCTAATCGTTCCAGTTTTCTTTCAAGTATGTTTGGGTTCAGCGTATCGAAAGCCCGCGTTAGATCAAAAAATATACCAAGAACATATTCACCATTATCTAGACTACTATATATATACTGGGTGACCCCAGTTGTTGCAGTTTGGGTTGATAACCCTTTTCTAAACCCGTGTTGACAACCCGAGAGAATGTTATATTTCTCTAGAAAATTTGTTAAGCGTATATAGATTCCTCTTTCTATTACTTTGGCTATTGGACTCAATGTCGTGATTGCTCTATAGTTTTCAATTTGTTGTGGGTCACCCTTCTTATATACTGGGGTGGTTTTCGAAATTTTTAAGATATTTGGAAATTGACCAACTCTCATTGACGTATTTATAATTTGAGTGATATAGAAACTGAATTCATTCCGACAGGCTTTGATAAGTGCTGTTGGTATCTCATCATATCCTATGGAGGTTTTATTTTTCAAGTTTGAAATGATGTCCATTACTTCGTTCTGTTCATATGGTTCGTAGAAGAATGAGTTATTATTAGTTTCGGGTAATGTGCAATTTTCGACACTTGGCATTTGAGCAGAATACTTATCATTTACTGAGTTTGCAAAGTAATCTGCGAATGTGTTGCGTTCAATATTGTGGAACCAACTTCCTGATTCCATATATTTGTACCATAATCAGATCCCAATATCAATTCGATGTTGTCATCACAATGTGCAAGCGATATTATCCATCTTGAGTTCAGTCAGTTATATTGATATAATATTCAGGCGTAATCTCAAGATACTATCAACATGATGATAATGGAGCAATATTGAGAAATGAAGATGAGTTCAATATTGCTAGCAAACATCAGGCTCAATATAGTGAAGTCACCTTCTAGATTTCATATATGTGTACCATATCAAACACCTAATATCAATTCAATGATGAAATCTCAATATCAGAGCAATATTACTGATGCATATTCCAGTCAATTTTATGTTTACAATATTGTGTTGTTATCTCTCGAAACTATCATTTAGGTGATTGTAGAGCAATATTGATAAATGAAAATAATAATGATATTGCAAATAATCATTGTGTTCAATGCTATAGGAGCGACTTCCTGATTATATTTAATTTTAACATAAATACATTTCAATTTCTATTCGATGATGTGATCTCAATGGGCAAGTAATATTATTCGGTCGAAAATCAGTAAATTATACGTTCTAAATATTGAGTTTTGATCTTTTGATAATATAAACAGAATGGCAATGAAGCAATATCAAGAAATTGAGATGACTTAGGTAATGCGAAGAAGCATTAGCTTCAACATTGTAAGGTCAACGTCTTGTTTCCATATACAGGGTGTAAATTTGAAAACTTTCAATGCGAATATCTCGCGAAATAAAAAATTAAGAAAAACGCCGTTTGGCAAAAATGCTGAAGAGCTAAGGGGAACTAGAACCACCATATTTCAGTGAAGGGATGAGTAACCCTGTCAGCGCAACACACCCCAACTTTGAAATGTCAAATGGCACTACCTCTTTTGTGATACCTCAAATGAACGGTCTCAGTCAGTAATATTCACCTGTACAAGACTTTTTTTCCACCCACTACAGGGTGTAGGAAAAACATTTATTCGAGGGTCTAAATTTGAAAACTTTCAATGCGAATATCTCGCTAAATAAAACAGTCAGGAAAACGCCGTTTGAAACAAATGCTACAGAGTTAAGGGGAACTAGAACCACCATACTTCAGTAAAGGGATGAGTCACCCCGTCGGCGCGACACACTCCATCTTTGAAATGTCAAATGGCACTACCTCTTTTGTGATACCTCAAATGAACGGTCTCAGTCAGTAGTATTCACCTGTACAAGACTTATTTTCCACCCACTCCAGGGTCAACAGAAAACATAAAGTCGAATAAAATAAAATGCAGAATGCCGATATATTCCAAGAGATGTGTTCCAAAATGTTAGAATGGCATTTGAACATCGATTATACTGAATGGAATGCATTTTGAACATCTGATCGAATGAAATATCCTTTTAACACAATTCATTTTATTTTATTCGACTTCATATTTTTCGTACATCCTGTAGTGGGGGAAAGAAAGTCTTGTACAGGTGAATACTACTGACTGAGACTGTCCATTTGAGGCATCACAAAAAAGGTAGTGCCATTTGACATTTCAAAGTTGGGGTGTGTCGCGCCGACGGGGTGACTCATCATTTGACCGAAATATAGTGGTTCTTGTTCCCCCTAACTCTTTAGCATTTTTGCCAAACGGCGTTTTTCTAACTTTTTTCTTTCGCGAGATATTCGCATTGAAAGTTTTCAAATTTACACCCTGTATGTGTGCCATATCATAATCCCAATTGAAATTTAATGATATGATCTCAATATGATTAAAGATGAAGGACCTTCCTGATTCCATAAGATTGTACCATAAGTTAATCTGACTATCCATACAATGATGTTATCACAATGTTTAAGCAATATTATTCGTTCGGAATTCAGACGAAAATATATGTAATACTATACTTACTAATATCAATATTGAATTATAATATTCCGATATCATCAACAGGATGATAATGGTGCAATATTGAGATATTAAGTTGATTTTAATATTGCATAAAATCGTTAGGTTCAATATCGAAATGTCGACTTTTGATTCCATATAATATGTGTACCATATCATAAAGTCAGTGTCAATTCAATGATGAATTCCCAATATTAGAGCTTTCTCGCGCACGTTCGAGTGTTACCGTGAACGACAAGACTAGTCACCACTGTTGCCATCTTGGTTTTGTCGCTAAATCTAGTATTCTCAGTAGAAATACTATAATACTATAAGTACTTCAAAAGATTAGGGTTAAACATCGATAACTTTTGTTGCATATAATTACGAAGAGTATCAGTTCAACAGTTGAAATAATCCGACCACGATGCGAAAGGATTGTTTTGCTGAACGGACACGATTATTTTTAATTGTGCAGAATGTTTAAGATGCATAACCTTGAAGATTTCGAAGTTCGAATTGTATTCGATGCGGTTATTTTCTGCGTAGTTCTGAACGAACGTCTAAATTTGACGATGCGCTTTGTTTGTATGTAACAATATGAATGGATTAGTAAATGGAAATGGGAATAATTCTAAAAAATGGCTGCTCCAAGATGGCGGACAAGATTTGGTCCGATTATATTCAAAATTGGTAAATGGGGGTTTTTGAGGTCGGCGATCATGATATTTTTGTTTAAATTTGTAAATTCGAGATGGGGGCTTCCAAATAATTTTTTTTTTCAGTATAAATGACGATAACTCCGTTGTTATCAACAAAAAACTATAACTGTGACATGTCATCTGTAAGAGAAAAAGAAGTTATTTGTAACTAAGTCATAGTGAGCTATGAGCTTCATTTGAAAAACTAAAGTTGGTGCTGATATCTCAAATTCTAAAAGAGTTGGTATGAATATCATATTTTTTTCGAATTCACTTCGAAAAACTTCCATGAGAATTTGAAATTCCCATTTGAATATTTTCATAAATAAAGAAGTTACGGAGGAGACATGAAAAATCAATATCTGTTTTTTTGCGTATAAAACAAAAACGAATAGATTTTATGCGCAGAGTGGAATAATACATAATTGGTGATGAAATGTGCATTTCAACACAACACAACACATGAAATGAAATGAAATGAAATTATGAATGGATGAATAAGAGAATAGTGCATTTTGTGTTGCTTCCTCCATATCACTTGGGAATTCTGAACTTGTGCACAAATATTACATCAAACAAATGATTTCATTCATTGTGGAATTTCAATTCAAGATACACCTAGGTAGGCAGTCTAGTTTTTCACATTATTCTGATATTCTTGTCTGAACAAGAAATGTATGTTTCTAGTATAACGTGTCTACTAGTACACCCGGCAACACTGTCGGGCAAATACCTCAGCCAGGGTCATAGAGTGACAATCTTTGCTCTTCACTCACTAGCTCAGTTCTTTCAGTTGTCTTATAGAGTCTTCCAGCGTGTGGCGTGGATCGCGAGTGGTATATTATAACAGTGGTGCAAAAAATAATAATGTAAAATTACTTATCCCAATTATTGATACTAGTTCAACTTTGATACAATTTTGATTACGTTCTTTCTTGCCATACCATGTGCTGATGCTGCATAATCCAAAAATTTTTTCGACCCCTCGATGCCCTCGTGCAGTTTGGTAGTTCAGTCAGAAAAATGTTTTTTCCTACTCACTATGTAACAAGTATAAGTTAACCTATTGATATCATTCGAGTACTAAAGTCCATGTACCTAAGTGGAATCGTAGATACTTTCATGGTACGTACACATCAGTGTTCGCCATAAGTTATCCAGCAGCACACACAATGTGTACCTACTCATTTCAGCACGATATCGAAACAATATTGT
The DNA here is from genome assembly GCA_918026855.4 of Phaedon cochleariae. Lineage (NCBI taxonomy): Eukaryota > Metazoa > Arthropoda > Insecta > Coleoptera > Chrysomelidae > Phaedon > Phaedon cochleariae. The sequence goes on from OU896717.1 coordinate 14,785,054, forward strand.
TGAGAAGTTATTGGTACAATATTAGGAAATAATGATGGTATAATATAGGATCCCTAGATTTGGCAAAATATTGTACCTACATACCTAAGTATAGAAGATGCTTTATCAATAACGATAATGCGATTTTTGAAACATAATGAGTATTGTTAGATGATGAAACTTCAATAGGTACCTAGATCTCGGGGTGGGTATATACAATGTGTTTCATTATCGATGATTTTCTCAGTTGTCTCATTTCAGCACGATATCGAAACAATATTGTTGAGAAGTTATTGGTGCAATATTGGGGAATAATGATGGTATTATATGGGATCCCTAGATTTGGCAAAATATTGTACCTACATAACTAAGTATAGAAGATGCTTTATCAATAACGGTAATGCGATTTTCGAAACATATGAGTATTATTGGATGATGAAACTTCAATAGGTACCTTGATCTCGGGGTAGGTATATACAATGTGTTCCAATATCGATGATTTCCTCAGTTGTCTCATTACAGCACGATATCGAAACAATATTGTTGAGAAGTTATTGGTTCAATATTGGGGAATAATGATGGTATAATAATATAGGATCCCTAGATTTGGCAACATATTGTACCTACATACCTTCCTGAGTATAGATGCTTCATTAATAACGGTAATGCGATTTTCGAAACATATAAGTATTGTTCGATGATGAAACTTCAATATAGGTACCTAGATCTCGGGGTAAGTATACAATGTGTGACATAATCGATGATTTTCTCAGTTGTCTTTGGAGATAGAGAGTTGCGGTTTTCACATTACTAAATTATTTTTGTCGGCCCTGATGAATATGAAAGAAAATGAAGGGTTTCCTATTCAAACATAAAAAGTTTAGGTTGATTCCGGTTGAAACGGAAGTGATTTCATCAATAAATGATTAATTTGGTATACCTAGTTGCTACCCACGAAATTTTGAAATCCTATCTCGATTGATTCAGAAGTTACAGCAAATTTTGCTTTCGCTCGGCTTCGCTAAACGCTCCGCCTCGCAAATGCAAAATTCGCTTGTCAAACAAAGTGTCACTTTCGATCCTAATAAAACAATCTACTATTTTGCTCATTTTGGGGTACAAAATTGGAATCAGACGAGATTTATTAATTTTATTACTTCCTATCCAGTATACGTGAGTATTACATTTAGAAGGAGTATTTCATATCGTTCTTTGTTCCAGACTTAGTTAAAGGTCCGTCATCAAAACTATATACAGGGCTTTTCACGATAAGCGTTAATTAGATGTTTCTGGCAAACCAGGCAACGGATGAATCTAAAAATCCGAAGGTATGTATGAATTAACATGATCTACACGTCTGAAATATTTAAAACAATCTGGCGTTGCCGCTTCTACTCTAAAGTAGCAGTAACTTTGATTTTTCAGATGGGACACCCTGGATGCTTCCTGAAGAGCTGATTCAATCGATTCACAAAGTTCGGGGTCTAGTGGGACTAATAACTGAGATATCTAGAGTGAGAAAAATCGAGATGTTTCGACTTTGGAATTATTTTGCGAAAATATTTATTATTGATCAAAACGGCTTTTATGTCCCTATCCTAACTTTGTATCTATTGACATTTAATCGAAACAAATGCAGGATGGTTCCTAATTCAGTTTTTTGCATCACCCTGTATCTGTTTCAATTGAATATCGAATGGAAAGTTGAGATAGGGACATTGAAGCCGTTTTGACCATGCAATATTGAATAGTTTCAACACGAAACATTTCTAAAGTTGAAACATCTCGATTTTCCACATCCTATATCTCAGTTATCAGTCCCGCTAGATCTTGAATGTTTTGGATCGATGAATTCTGCTGTTCAGCAAGAATCCGAGAATGTAGTGAAATATAGGATGTCCCATTTGAAAAATCGTAGTTGCTACTACTTTCAAGTAGAAGCAGCAAGGCCGGATCGTTTCAAATATTTCAGTAGTGTAGATTATGTTAATTTATACACACCATCGAAATTTCAGATTTATCCGTTGCCTGGTTTGCCGAAAACGTCAAATTAACGCTCATCGTGAAAAGCCCTGTATAGTTTTGATGACGGACCTGCAACTGAGTCTGGAACGAAGAACGATATGAAATACTCCTTCTGAATGTAATACTCGCGTATACGGAATAGAAAGTAATAAAATTATTAAATCTCGTCTGAATGAGCAAAAATAATATTTTGAGCACATAATATGAATGGTTAAAATCGTCTGTTCACGAATAAAAAGCACATCGTTGAATAGAAATTTTGATGTCATTATCAGATATGGCAAAAAAAGAGAAATTCGAATGTATAGGGTGTTGTTTTCTGGCAGAAAGAATTTGTGAATTTTAAATGAAGCCGGACCTGAATTTTATCTTTTGTTGTTGCCTCAATCAATTCCATAGGGTAGATTGAGCAAGTGTAACAATTTTTAAAAATATATACAGGTTGGTTGGAAAGTTATCAGACAATGAAGATATGGACAAAATTGATGAAACATCCTGTATCTCGGTTATAAAAAGTCGAAGACTCATTAACCAAAGGTTTTTTAAATCACCCCAGTGACCCCTATCCACAGTTGAATTACTTTTTTTCCCAATGAAACACTCTGTATTTAGAATCTGATTTGAAAACGTGACAAAACTAATTCGAAGAAGGGATTATTTAAGAATTTTTCATTCTTGAATATGTACACGGGAACCGGCCAACCAAACATTAATACCTATATGAAATAATGGAAATTCATTGCCCTTCACTACAATTTTCACAAAAAATGAGTTAAATCACTCATCTTATAGTAAATACGACATTTTCAGACGCTACAAGAGTAGTGATTCCTACTGCCTGCGAGAACGACATATTAAGGCATGTTCGTTCTTGTTTGGCGCAAGCAGCAGATAGAGATGGGGGAAGGAAGTCCAGGCCTTCAGAATGACATAATGAAGGGAAAGAAAATGAATTTTTGAATATTTTTCTTTATAAGAATATGAGATATTATTTTTTCACTTTATTATACAGGGTGTTTGGTAGTACACCGACGTATTATCTGAAAAGTTGATATTGAATATATTCCACTGTATATACTATCATACGAAGTGTTTCCCATTTCAAGATATTGCCGTTTTTAGATAGGTTCAATATCGAATATTATCTCAAGAACTTTCCAGTATGTGAGGTTAATCGATATACATTCTAACATTCAATGTGAAATCAGTCTTATTTCGTAGACTTCTGGAAATACCCATTTCTAACTCAATATCTACATAATTATATTGTATATGTATACAGTATATCCCACTTACCATGCTCACCATGGGTATCTTTTTAACGGTGAGAGATACGAGAATTTGAGATATCAGCACCAACTTCAGTTTTTCAAATGTAGGTCATAGCTCACTATGACTTAGTTACAAATACCTTTTTTTTCTCTTACAGATGATATGTCGCAGTTATAGTTTTGTGTTGATAACAACGGAGTTATCGTCATTTATACAAAAACAAACAATTATTTGGAAGTTGCCATCTTGAATTTATGAATTTTAACAAAAAAATCATGATCTCCGACCTCAAAAACCCCCACTTATCAATTTTGAATGGAATTGGACCAAACCTTGTCCGCCATCTTGGAGCAGCCATTTTTTTCAATTTTAACAAAAATTCCATAAAGAATTGTATTTTTTTTTTAAATTTATGGATTCAAGATGGCGGCTTCCAAATAATTGTTTGTTTTTGTATAAATGACGATAACTCCGTTGTTATCAACACAAAACTATAACTGCGACATATCATCTGTAAGAGAAAAAAAAGTTATTTGTAACTGAGTCATGACCTACATTTGAAAAACTGAAGTTGGTGCTGATATCTCAAATTCTAGAAGAGTTGGTATAAATTTCATATTTTTTTCGTAATCACTTTGAGAAACCGCCATGAGAATGTGAGATTCCTATTTGAATATTTTCATAAATAAAGAAATTACGGAGGAGACAAGAAAATGATCAAAATCTGTTTTTTGCGTATAAAACAAAAACGAATAGATTTTATCAAAATATTTTCTCACATTATAGTTGGCCTTGATGTACTCCACATTTGGTGTCATTCAACCGACCTCGTATCTCTCACCGTTAAAAAGATACCCATGGTGAGCATGGTAAGTGGGACACACTGTATAAGCTTTCGATATAATTTCAGGCATCCTCCTCGATACAGAATGTCAACATATCTTTTCAATATATTCAACAGCACACTAAAAATCATTGTTGTATAAACGGTTAAATGAGACATTGATCAATTTGATCAAATAATATGCCAGCTTAGTGATGTTCAATATGAAACAAATATTATATGTATGTATATGTATTAGGGAGTTTGAATCTCAATTGCCAATACCATATTCTCACTCGATATCTATATGAATATAAACCATCGATATAAATTTTGAGAATTATTTTGGTTAAATTTCAATATCTATTTCCAAATCAATTCGCAATATTGAACATCGATATCATTTCACTATTCAAATGCGAGAGTGATCCATAATATGATCTATCAATATTCCCAGCATAGTGATGTTCAACATGGAATGAATATCTTTCTAAGATATACTGAGAAGATTGAATTTCAATGGTGATTCAATATCATGATCTCTGTGCATAGCTGAATGGTATGTGTATGATTGATCGATATTATCTGGGGCATTATTCTGTATACAGGGTGGCCCACGGTCGATGGTACCTTAGACGTATACGGAAAACGGTGCATTGGATTATCCTGAAAATTTGGTTATCCTAATGAGCGTTTGTGATCTAACGATTCAAAATATTTTCAGCGAAGCAGCGTTGCCACTTTTACCAAAAAGTAGCATCATCTTTGTTATTTGAAATAGAACACCCTGTATTTCATTGCGTTTTTAGATTCTTCTCAAAGAGCTGATTTCATCAATGTATCACACTAGTGAATCAAAAGTTGAGTCATTTTGATCAATAATGAATAGTCTCGACACAAAAATTCCTGAAATTGAAAAATCTCGATTTTGAACACCCTATATCTCGGTAATAATTCCTGCTAGACCCCAAGTGTGATACATTGATGCAATCAGCTCTTTGGGAGGAATCTAAAAACGCAATGAAATACAAGGTGTTTCTTTGAAATAACAAAGGAAATGCTACTTTTTGGTAAAAGTGGCAACGCTGCATCGCTGAAAATATCTTGAATCGTTAGATCACAAACGCTTATTATAGAAACCGAATTTTCAGGATGATCCAATGTACCGTTTTCCGTAAACGTCTAAGGTACCATCGACCGTGGGCCACCCTGTATGTGCCGATAATTATCTCTAGTCTAATGCTGATGTTAAAAGTCAACGTTGTGGCAACATTCCAGTTGAAGATTAATGAATATGTGTCATCAATGACTATGCATAGTGATGTTTAATATGAAATAAATATATCTCGTGAAACTATTAGGAAGATATACTTCCAATAGCCACTCCATACTGTCACCCAATTTCAACTCAAATTGTCTTTTGATATCAAACGCATATTAGCAATGGATATGATTTCAGACTTCATTTCGAATATGTTGCAATATTCATTCTAGATATATCCCTAACATTCAGATTCGAAAATGTATCAACATATAAATGAGCGATTGGTCGATATAATTCTCCAATATCTGATCATCGTGATGGTCAATATGGAATAGATTTTTTTGTAGACATATTGTGCAGATAGATCTCTTTATCCTCATTCAATATATAGATACTTATATTGTATGGATATGAGCATTCGATACAATGTCTGACGATATTTTGTATATAAATGTAAATTTCTCTTCAACGTTTTACCAATATTGGAAATAAATGTTGTATCAACTTTGAAGTGTGAAAATAATCAATATAATGTAATAATGCCCTATCAATATTATTCATCGATATTCTAGTAGAGTGCTGTTCAATATGTTGCAGATATTGTTTGTAGATGTTTCTGGAAAATTCGTTTTCAAATGCTACTAGATATTTTCTGATGATATCTGGATATGTATAAATATATATTGTAAGAATATATGCCATCGATATGGTTTCTGACATCATTTTGAATATGTGTCGACATTTTGTTTTCAATGTATCCCTTACATTCAGAATCGAAGGTGTATCAACTTATAAATGAGAGATTGATCGTGATGATTCATTAATATCGTATCATCGTGAATGTTCAATATAAAATAACAATTTTTTGAAGATATATTGTGGAGATTGTTCCTGGATAACCACTCTACATCCTCATTCAATATCTGGATGATGCTATTGTGTGAATATCTACCTTAGATATAATTAAGGGCAATATTTTGAATATATAAGTATATTTCACTTCGACATTTTTCGCGCATTGAAAATGGATGTTTTAGCAACTTCAAAGTGTGAGAATGATCAATATGATGTTTCAATATCCTGAAAAGGCGCTGTTCAATATGTTATATATATTGTTTGTAGATATTTCTGTAGACTTCTTTCTCAATAGCTGCTAGATATTATTAGCCAATATCCACATACATATATGTAATGATATTGGCCATCGATATAATTTCCGACATTATTTTAAATATGTGTCAATATTTGTAATCAATATACTACTTTCATTCATTATCTATCTCGTATCAACTTTCAGTTATGACATTATTCAATGGGATCCATCAATATCACATTATACTGATGTTCAATATAAAAGATATATGTTTTTGTAGATATATACGGTATTTCGATTCTCGATAGTTACTCCATATTGTCACTCAATATCTATTTAACTATATTGTCTATATATTAGTTTTCGATATGGCTCTGAGCTTTATTCTTGATATTTGTCAATATTTCTTTTTCAATTCACTCCCCACATTGGTATATCATTGTTCCATAAACTTTCAAATACGACATTATTTCATATATGATCATCTATCATCCCACCATATTGATGTTGGATATAATATTTATATATTCCTTAAATATATCTTGAATATCAATTCTCAATGATCACCACATATTCTCAACCAATATTTGCATAACTATATTTTATGAATATTTGATATTGATTCTGTTCCAAGCATTCTGTTCAATATGTGTATATATTTGTTTTGAATCTCCTATTAATATTATGGATAGATATTGTATCAACGTTTGATTGATAGAAACATGAATATCATCCATCAATACCTTAGCATACCGATATTTCATACGTAATATATATTTCTTGGCGATATGTTTGAGATATTGTTTATAAATAACCCGTCCATATTCCTACCCAATGTCTGAGTTACTATATAGTATGAATATAAGATACTGATATAATTTAAAGCATTCTTTTGAATATGTGCCGATATTTTTTTTTTTCAATTAGTCTCAACATCAGTCATGAATGCAATAACAAGATTATATCTCATTATTGATCTATATTTGATGTCAATATTTATAATATATCACTACTTGGTGATGTCAAAAATATTATTCATCTTCAACCCACAATATTGTTGGTCAATATCGATGAGCCATCAGTTACATATATAGAGATGATGAATGATTCTCAATCAACGCACTTCATTGTTTTTTTCATATCAACAAATCAATATTGTATGATGATTATAAATCGATATTATTTCATATATTTTGTTGAATGATTTAACAATATTTTTATGAAACATTGAATCAATATCGATCTACAATAGCATGTTGAATGTTTGGATCCAATATTGTGCCTACTTGATTTCTCGATATTGCGCCAATTTTTCATATATATTGGTCGATTATCGGCCCAATATGAGTGTGCTACTTGGGATTAGTCCATCAGAAGCGGAAAATCATTCGATATTTATTTTTGATGATGTATCATGCGACAAGCAGCAAAAAATTCGAGAATATTTTTCAATGTGTAGACACAAGGATATTGTCGTAGCATACCTATGCCAGACTTTTTCTAAGATACCAAAGCAGCTAGTGCGAGACAACAGTAACCTGTTGGTGTTATTTCGACAGAATGAAATGAATTTGAAGCATGTGTTCGACGAGCATGTCTCACCAGACATGTCATTCGATCAATTTGAAGCATTGTGCTCAGAGTGTTGGAATTCCAACCAATATGGTGCGATGGTGATTGCAAAAACTTTCGATATGAATGCTGGCAGATATAGAAATGGTTTCGATAAGTTCATAAGACTGTGATCTTTGGACCATTCATCAAGATAAGGTCAACCAAGATGCATGATGATGTTGCTGATGCGCTGCGCAAGAAAAAAATCAACGAACTATCGAAATCAACCAGAAGAAAATATTTAGCTCTTTAATTAGGCAAGTCTGAGGATGATGAGGCGTTACAGAAAATATTCCAACCACTGACATCATCTTTGAAACAAATTGTCACCACGTCCAAGGTAATGAGAGAAAAACTCGATGGAACGCTTTCAAACATCAAACGAAGCAGAGCAAAATCGTTAGGGTTGAAGAAGGAGAAGGAGAAAGAGGAGGACGAGGATGAGGATAGGGATGAGGAGCAATCAAATTTGAATCGAACTAATTTCATACCTATGATGGATGTGGCTGATAATGTTGGTCATACTGAAGATGATGATGAGGATGGTTATGACGATGCTGATGGTGAATTCTTTGCAGATAGTGAGAATATCTCACCGGTTGCGATACATGATTACGTTGATCAGTATCCTGCGTTGGCTCAAAAATATCTGACTGAATACTGGACAAATGATGAAAATATCGATACGGTTCATGGCCCCAAATATGATCCAGTAACATCGAAATGGTCCCTCAACGGAAAAGAAATGAATTTCCATCGAATAACTGGAGATATACTTCTTGATGGCTTTCGGTTCCGTGGCACCCCAGGCCTCTATCAATTAGTCTTATATAATGATCCATCCTTTGCCAAAGATGATACCAACCCATACAGGCAAATACTCTTGCTCACCAAAGCTCTACTGAATTCTGCAGGACGTATGAAGTCCTCCTCTAGACTCAAATACGTAGAAATTATTCGTCCAATGTTCAGATCCAATTCCAGTGGTCGTGGTTTGAAGTTGACATACAACACAGCACCTATCGAGTACATGTATTGGGATGATCCAAACGAATTGGTAGATAGATTGAAGTTGCTCATTGCATCACAGCAAGCCGGAAATACATCAAACGATAACGATATTGTTGCCACCTTGAACGAATTAGAAGAGGCAGGCATAATAAAACATGTGTGACATTTCTGTGATACTTCCGTGATACTTCCATGGCAACTTCCGTGACAGTTCCGTGACACTTCCTTGACACTCCCGTGACAGTTCCGTGACAGTTCCGTGACACTTCTTTGACACTTCCGTGAACTTCAGTTACCTTCCTTGACACTTCCGTGACAGTTCCGTGACACGTCCATGGCATGTCTATGAGTGACAGGGCTAATTGGCGAGGCAAAGTGCCGACCATTATCGATAATGTACAATACTTTAGTCATTAGCATAATGAGTCTCGACGAATTCGGACGTTGGTCGTTTCCACGCTCAGCTCAGATGGTGACAGTCAGATCTGGATTTTCACATACTCCAACCGGTGATATTGTTGTTGGTCATTTGGAGATGTGAAACGTAAAACTGCCAACAGATGTCGCTAATGTTGCAAACAAACAATATGTGGATGAAGTTATATCGCAAATAAAGTTAGATTTCAAGATTGCTTTCGATAATTACGGTGAAGAAATCCGAAATTACCTTGCTGGCTTCAGCAACGAGATAATCGAAGAAAGGAAGAAAGTGGATGTACATGATCTTAAACTGACATCGTACAATACAAACTTAGTTCAGTTGTCTGGCATAGTGCACAAGATCAACATACAAGTGGAGCAGCTTCGCAACAACTCTCTACCAAAACTCGAAAGCGACATCGACTTGAATGTGAGAAATATTCTAGAACTTGTCGATGAGATTGACAACCCTGTGAAGGGTTTGCACGATTTGAAGGCTGAGCAACAACACAGCCGTGATAAAGAACGCCAGCTTGCTGATGTCATTGATCAAATGAAAAAAGATCTGGCCAAGATTGCCATCACTCCAAAATCTACGACAACACCACCGCCACCAAAAAGGAAGCCTCCTGTGTGAAACCCATCATATAAACTCCTAATCCAACGAAGTCAATATGTCACATTCTAAAGAAAAAATCCAACTCGTCAATGAATTACATAGACCTGCTAGGAAAAAATTTCCAAGGCGCCGCATTATCATCAAAGGTTTGGATGACTTATGGCAAATGGATCTAGCCGAAATGCGACCTTATGCCTCTGTAAATAAGGATCACAAGCTGATAATGGTCGTGATTGATTGTTTTTCCAAGTACCTATGGACTAGACCACTAAAATCAAAAACTGGTGCTGAAATCGCTCGTGCATTTGCTGATATTCTATCGCATGCCAACAACAGAATTCCCAAGAATTTTCAAACCGATCAAGGTACCGAATTCTACAACGAAAAGTTTCAAAGTCTGATGGAAAACTTCTCCATCAACCATTATCATACGTACACCATAATGAAGGCGGCTATTGCTGAACGTGTTATACGAACATTGAAGGAAAAACTGTACAAATTCTTTAGTTTGAATGGCTCATACCGTTGGATAGATGTCCAGCCTGAAATCACAAAGAATTATAATGACACGAAACATACGACGATCAGATGCAAGCCCAGTGACGTCACCAAAGCCAACGAACAAGACATTCTGAAATCCGTTCACCATCACATAAAAATTGCTGGAATTGGAAAATTCAACGTTGGTGACATTGTGAGATTCAGCAAAGCCAAACATGTTTTCGAAAAGAATTATACGCCAAATTGGACTACTGAACTATTTAAAATCGTGAAAGTTCGTATTACGAAACCTACTACATATCTCTTGGAAGATTTGCATGGTACTCCAATCGAAGGCGCTTTTTATCCTGAAGAATTGCAGAAAACTATAAATCCTGACATCTATCTAGTGGAAAAAGTTTTAAGAAAAACAGGCAAAGAGGTGTTTGTCAAATGGTTGGGATTCGATGATACACACAATAGTTGGATTGATTCCAACAATAAATTATAATGCAAACATATGGAAAAGAAGCACACATTCAATGGCTATGAGAGGGCCTTTCATCGATCACTAACAAATAACCTGTTATTCCAATCTGCCGGATGTTATGCAGTCAACAGTTATGGCATAAATAATGAGGACTGAAACTTTCAACACATCAGTTCGAGAACAATGAGTGAAGACTCTGGTTATTCATCTAGTGAAGTGCTTTTCGAAGACGGTAGTTCTAGATCATCATCATCAATGATGGGTTATTATGGTGATGTCAATACATATTTGGACATGATTGAGCAAGCAGCGAAAGCCGAATCACACCACCTGCTGAATACATCGTTCCAGTTGTCCACTTACACAATCCAGTGTGGACTCAGTCCAGCCAGACAATTTAGTCCGGCCATCATTCTGAAAAAGCCCTTTTACCCAGCGAAAATTTCATTCAGTACTTACGAATGGGCCACCTTCATCGAATTGCTGTATAAGGCACAACAAGACTTTTTTGAACCACCTCTACCTGGTTTTATTGATGAATATGAGCCGATCATTACTGCTTGTGGAGACTATGCTACCGTAGCCAAACATGTCTGCGATGGTGTCAAAATGTTGACCCTTTTCAAATACCACGTCATATTCGATCTGATGGAGGAAGATGTTGCAGACATTTTGAGTGCTGAAATGTGCATTGTTTCACATCGAGTTAATTTAATCAATGACTTGGACTTTTTTTATGTTTTATCAGAATATTATGAATGTAATAGCTGATTGGATAAAAAATAAACTGACTGTTTTGAGTGCACAAGAGCTTATATTAGGGTCTTGTGATGTTTGCGATAGCATGTCTAGTAACGCTCTCAGAGAATATCTATATTACTGTTAAAATGATTTGATGGCTGATTTGAATGAAAACCTGTGAAAAATGTGACTCGTTTTTTTTATTTCATCAGTCTACAACTTGACGTAAAACTAGTAGCATCTGAATTATTTTAGCTCTGCTCGAAGAATCATGAAGTCTGAAATAGATGTGCTATTGGAGTTTATAAAATCTCCCGCTTCGACTCTGACGAAATTCACTGAACAAGAATTGCAGAACATTCCAGTAGAATGTCTCATTGAATATGCAGATCCTTATGGGCTATTAAGGGTGTGGCACAAACTTCCTCAAGAATATCGCAGCAACTTTAACCTACAAATCAAACTGCCATGCTTCGTTCATTATAATCGTCCCGATTGGACCACACACTGGGATGGACCGCCATCTTCTCAAGAGGCATGTCATTTTTGTAGAAACGGATTACTTAGATAAAAAGATAATTTATCTTCATTTTCGTATTCTTCCACCCCCATGGGCCGCCCTGTATATATTTTTTCTTCAATCTTCATCAACTCAAACACCCTGTATATATTTCTTCCAACTCAAACACTTCTTTCATGCTGAAACATGGGACCGCGAACCGTGAGGCACTCTGTATATATTTTTTTCAATTTTCAATCAACTCAAACGCATTGTATATAAAAATTCAATCTTGTTATTGTCATTAAAGTGTTATTGTTGCGGTTTCGATTAGCTCGCGCCAGCGCTACCCCTCTTCCCCGGTAGAACACAGGCCGCGTTCCAGTTAAGATTAAAGCGTGTATTTCCCTATGCTGATAGTCATGGTCTCTTAGTTTAACTACTCAAATGGTCTCGAAGTATCTTCACTAGCCTATTGTACTTGTTATATGTCCTTCGAAGTCATCTTATATGGTCAGTGCGATCGTTTCTACTCTAGGTATAGGCATGTCAGATTCTAGGATGTGAAGTTACAGTGTAAACATAGTCGGAGTCGAAGTTTTTTGTTCTTCCTGTTGTGTGCGTTATACCCACTTCGATGTCGTCTTATATGATCGTTGCGAACATATATGCCACAGAGGTATCTATGTGAGATGATACAATACAGAGATACAGTGTGCAGACTGATGTTGTCGAAGTATCTTCACTCGCCTATTGTTCTCGTCCTCTGAAGTCGTCCTATATGGTCAGTGCGATCGTATCTGCCTTAACTGTAGGCATGTCAGATGCTAGAATGCAAAGTTACAGTGTGAATATAGTCGAAGTTTCTTGTTCTGCCTGTTGTGTATGTTATACCCGTTTCGATGTCGTCTCATATGATCGATACGAACTGATATTCTATAGAGGTATCTATGTGAGATGATAAAATACAGAGATACTGTGCGCAGACTGATGTTGTCGAAGTATCCTCACTTGCCTATTAATCTCGTTATATGTCTTTCAGAGTCGTCTCATATGGTCAGTGCCATCGCATCTGCCATAACTTCATTCATGTCAGATGCTTGAATGCAAAGTTACAGTGTAGACATAGTCGAAGTCGAAGTATCTTGTTCTGCCTGTTGTGTGCGTTATACATGCTTCGATGTTGTCTTTTATAATAGTTGCGAACTCATATGCTCCAGAGGTATCCATGTGAGATGATAGAATACAGAGATACGGTGTGTGGACTGATGTTGTCTAAGTATCTTCACTTGCTTATTGTTGTCGTTATATGTCCTTCGAAGTCGTCCCATATGGTCAGTGCGATCGTATCTGCAATAACTGTAGGCATGTCAGATGCTAGAATGCGGAGTTGAAGTATGAACATAGTCGAAGTCGAAGTTTCTTTTTTCCCCTGTTGTAAGCGTTATCTTGATTCAGGAAACAGTAGACAATGTTTACCTATTAGATGTATAACCGACTTATTATCAAGATTGATAAATTGGGAATTTTGGCGAACACTCCGATTTACCGACTCTTGATTGTTGGAATCGAAGTTGAGCTCTCATATATACTTCTCGAATGGGCATTTGAGATGCTAGAATGCGAAGTTACAGAGTAAACATAGTCGAAGTCGAAGTTTCTTGTTCTTCCTGTTGTGTGCGTTATACCCGCTTCGATGTCGTCTCATATAATAGTTGCGAACTCATATGCTCTAGAAGTATCCATGTGGGATGATAGAATACAGATACGGTGTGCGGACTGATGTTGTCGAAGTATCTCCACTTGCCTATTGTTCTCGTTTTATGTACTTCGAAGTCGTCCTATATGGTCAGAGCGATCGTATCTGCAATAACTGTAGGCATGTCAGATGCTAGAATGCGAAGTTGAAGTATAAACATTGGCGAAGTCAGAGTTTCTTGTTTTCTCTGTTGTAAGCGTTATTTGGATTCAGGAAAAACTAGACAATGTCTACCTATGAGATGTATAACCAACTTATTATCAAGATTGATGAATTCGAAGTTTTGGCGAACACGCCGATTTACAGACTTTGATTGTTGGAATCGAAGTTTCTGGTGATAATGAAAAAGTGAAGTACTTCACTCGCATATAATAAGTTGTCATATATACTTCTTGAATGGGCATTTGAGATGCTAGAATGCAAAGTTAAAAGTAAACATAGTCGAATAGCCTGTTGTGTGCGTTATACCCGCTTCGATGTCGTCTCATATGATCGTTGCGAACTTATATGCTCCAGAGGTATCTATGTGAGATGATAGAATACAGAGATACAGTGTGCAGGCTGATGTTGTCGAAGTATCTTCACTTGTCAATTGTTCTCGTTATATGTCCCTCGAAGTCTTCTTATATGGTCAGTGCGATCGTATCTGCTATAGCTGTAGGCATGTCAGATGCTAGAATACGGAGTAACAGTGTAAGCATAGTCGGGGTCGAAGTTTCTTGTTCTGTCTGTTGTGTGCGTTATACCCGCTTCGATGTCGTTTAATATAATAGTTGCGAACTCATATGCTCCAGAGGTATCCATGTGAGATGATAGAATACAGAGATACGGTGTGCGGACTGATGTTGTCGAAGTATCTCCACTTGCCTATTGCTCTCGTTATATGTCCTTCGAAGTCGTCCTATGTGGTCAGTGCGATCGTATCTGCAATTACTGTAGGCATGTCAGATGCTAGAATGCGAAGTTAAAGTATAAACATTGTCGAAGTCAAAGTTTCTGGTTCTCCCTGTTGTGAGCGTCAATTCGATCCAGGAAACACTAGACAATGTCTACCTATGAGATGTTTAACCGACTTATTATCAAGATTGATGAATTCGAAGTTTTGGCGAACACGCCAATTTACCGACTTTTGATTGTTGGAATCGAAGTTTCTGGTGGTAATGAAAAAGTAAAGTACTCCACTCGCATATAATAAGCTATCATATATACTTCTTGAATGGGCATTTGAGATGCTAGAATGCAAAGTTACAAATTAAACATAGTCGAATAGCCTGTTGTGTGCGTTATACCCGCTTCGATGTCGTCTCATATGATCGTTGCGAACTTATATGCTCCAGAGGTATCTATGTGAGATGATAGAATACAGAGATACAGTGTGCAGACTGATGTTGTCGAGGTATCTTCACTTGTCAATTGTTCCCGTTATATGTCCCTCGAAGTCTTCTTCGAAGTCGAAGTCGAAAAGTTAAGGTTCATTCTGGTCATTTTTGTCCACTTCAAGGTCATCCGGCTCCAACGCTAGCCCGCAGCTGCTGATAAGAATAGCGATAACACAACTACAATAACAAGATGGGTTATATAGGGAGGAGCGCTGAATGAAAATATACAGTCTCATGAATAATATATCACATTTTTAGTCACATCTCACATAGATACCTTTGGAGCATATCTGTTCGCATCGATCATTTGAGACGACATCAAAACGGGAATGACGCATAAAACAGGGAGAACAAGAAACTACGACTATGTTTACACTGTGGCTCTAAATTCTATTATCTGACATGCCTACAGATGAAACAGATACGATCGCACTGACCATATAGAAAGACTTTGAAGGACAAATAACGAGATTAATAGGCAAGTGAGGATACTTCGACAACATCGGTCAGCACACTGTATCTCTGTATTTTATCATCTCACATAAATACCTCTGGAGCATATCAGTTCGGATCGATCATATGAGACGAAATCAAAACGGGTATAACGTACACAACAGGCAAAACGAGAAACTTCGACTATATTTACACTGTGACTTTGCATTCTAGCATTCTGACATGCCTACAGTTAAAGCATATACGTTCGCACTGACCATATAGGACGATTTTAGAGGACATATAACGAGAACAATAGGCGAGTGAAGATACTTCGACAACATCAGTCTGCACACTGTATCTCTGTATTGTATCATCTCACATAGATACCTCTGTAGCATATATGTTCGCATCGATCATTTGAGACGATATCGAAACAGGAATGACGCATAAAACAGGGAGAACAAGAAGCTCTGACTATGTTTACACTGTGGCTCTAAATTCTATTATCTGACATGCCTACAGATGGAACAGATACGATCGCAGTGACCATATAGAAAGACTTTGAAGGACATATAACGAGATTAATAGGCAAGTGAGGATACTTCGACAACATCAGTCTGCACACTGTATCTCTGTATTCTTACATCTCACATAGATACCTCTGGAGCATATATGTTCGCTACGATCATATGAGACATCGAAGCGAGTATAACGCACACAACAGGCTATTCGACTATATTTACTTTGTAACTTTGCATTCTAGCATCTCAAATGCCTATTCAAGAAGTATATATGACAGCTTATTATATGCGAGTGGAGTACTCCACTTTTTCATTATCACCAGAAACTTCGATTCCAACAATCAAATTCACTACAGAAATAGAATCAACAATGCGGGAAATAAAATTAAAGAAAACTGGGCCATAGTGAATAGTCTGAGAGGTAAATCAAATTTACTTCCAGAACAAGTCAATATAGATCCTGAAACCCTCAATGACTTTTACTGCACAATAGCTGAAAAACTTACCTCATCCCTTGTACCTACTTCAAATCCAATTGATTATTTAAATAATGTGAATATTCCCAACAACTTTCATTTTGAAGATACAAATTTACCGGAGCTGAAAGAAATCTTACATGGAATTGAAAACAAAAATTCAACAGGCATTGACGAAATTTCTGTTAAAATTTTGAATAAGCTTCCCGATTCCGCATTGATTACACTAGTTATGGCTATAAACAAATCTTTTGCTCTTGGAAAATTCCCTCCGTGTCTAAAAACAGCCCCTGTAATTCCTCTATTCAAAGGTGGTAATTCTGAAGATCCGAGTAACTTTAGACCAATCTCCCTGCTCTCAACCCTCTCGAAAATCATAGAAAAACTGGTTAAAAAGAGAATATTAGCTTTTCTTTACTCACATAAAATTTTAACCAACTGTCAATTTGGCTTTCAGAATGCAAAGGGCACAAACGATGCAATCTTTTCCTTTCTGGAACATGTCTACACACATCTCAACAATGGGGAAGTCGCAGCTGCAGTATTCTGCGACTTCTCTAAAGCCTTTGATTGTGTAAATCATGAACTTCTTTTGCAAAAGTTGGACTGCTATGGCTTCAGAGGAGTGTGTAATGACTGGTTTAGGTCTTACATTAGTGATAGAAAACAAGTAGTGAAATCAAATGTAAAACTATCACACACAAGGGAAATCTTATGGGGTGTTCCACAAGGCTCAGTTCTGGGCCCGATTCTTTTCCTTATATATCTGAACGACCTGGTTACTCTTTCAATTGAAGGCGTTTTTACGATCTTTGCGGATGATACAACGCTCCTTTGGCATGGAAAAGATACTGATCGTATGAAAGATACTATATCTGGGGACTTGGATGTTGTTAAAAAATGGTGTGACGCAAACTACTTGAGCTTTAACATCAAAAAAACGAACTTACTCACCTTCAACTCTAATATCGACAATGTGTACTCGAATGGGCATTTTATTGAGAATAAGAACCAATCCAAATTCCTGGGAATCTTTATTGATAATAGATTAAAATTTGACCAGCATATTTCAGCTTTAACAAAAAAATTGGCATCAGGATGTTATGCACTCCGAATTGTTTCAAATGAATTGAGTTCATCCACAACCAAAATGGTATATCATCCTCTGATTGAGTCTCACTTGAGATATGGTGTTGCTTTTTGGGGATTTTGCAGTCAACAACTTTTTCATTCAGTGTTTGTTTTGCAAAAGCGAGCGATAAGATACTTATGCAAGGTGGCAAATTTAAACTATCACTTGTATTTTCATTCTGGAAACTGCTTGCCTGATATACAAAAAACATAATATGGTTGAAACTCCGAGACATACAAAACACGTAACCCGTCAAGCAACAGAAAATAAAATACCTCTTCCTGTTCCAAGAACAAGCCAGACAAAATATTCTTTAATATATGAAAGTAAAAAGATGTTTAACCACATACCGTATGAAATCAGGAAGGAGAATAGATATAAAAAGTTCAGAAATCTTGTAAAAAAAGCCCTTGCAATAAAAGCGTATTACAACCTTGAGGAATTTTACAATGAAACTCTGTTGTGACAAGAAGTTCCATATTGTCTTTTATTTGGCCTATATGTGGAGTCTGATTTTGAACTATAAAATATGTTTCTGATTTAATGACTTGTGAACTTATGTTCAAATAATGTTTCTCTGTAAAATTGTGTTTTTTATTTTTTATTTTGTAAATGATTATAAAACTATTTTGTTTTTTAACAAACTGCAAATGTTCATGTTCAATTCTATTTTAGATTGCAATATTTTATATTTTATACATGACGTGAGAACTTGTTTCAAATTGTGTGATTCTGTGTATTTATGTTTTGATTTTAATTTTTTTTCATATTTTTTTAAGAGTTTCACAGACTATATTGCGCTTCAAGCTTTATCAATAAGAAATTATTTTCTTCGACAATAAAGTATATTTATCTATCCATCTATCAAAAGTCTGTAAATCGGCGTGTTCGCCAAAACTGCGAATTCATCAATCTTGATAATAAGTCGGTTATACATCTCATAGGTAGACATTGTCTAGTGTTTCTTGAATCGAAATAATGCTTACAACAGAGAGAACAAGAAACTTCGACTTCGACAATGTTTATACTTCAACTTCGCATTCTAGCATCTGACATGCCTACAGTTATTGCAGATACGATCGCACTGACCATATAGGACGACTTCGATGGACATAAAACGAGAACAATAGGCAAGTGGAGATACTTCGACAACATCAGTCAGCACACCGTATCTCTGTATTCTATCATCTCACATGGATACCTATAGAGCATATGAGTTCGCAACTATTATATAAGACGACATCGAAGCATATATAACGCACACAACAGGCAGAACAAGAAACTTCGACTCCGACTATGCTTACACTGTAACTCTGCATTCTAGCATCTGACATGTCTACAGCTATAGCAGATACGATCGCACTGACCATATAAGACAACTTCGAGGGACATATGAAAGAGCTGATACCACTGCATCAATTAAGAACATTATATTATTCGCTTGTGGACAGCCATATTCGTTACGGAATAGCAGTATGGGGAGGAGCTTTGAAAACACACATTCGCCATCTCGAAACAATACAAAGACGGTTTCTCAAATTGATATTTTCCAAAAACAGTAGATATCATTCTGATACTCTTTACACTGAAACTGAAATTCTGGATATAAGGCAAATGTACTTTTTATGCTCTAGTACTAAATATCATAAAAATAAACATACTGCTTTACTTCCCTCTCATCAATATCACACTCGTCAAAAAGATAATTTTGTCATACCACTGATGGTTAGAGTTGTTACCCAACGTTCATATAACTATTATGCTCCGAAGCTCTACAACTCTATACCAGAAACAATAGAATCTATAAAACATATTACTCGTTTCAAAAAGGAAATGAAAAAATAACTACTCAGAAGACAAAGAATCGAAGTTCATCGTATATTTGAATGACTGTCAAATATGCCATACATACAGGTGAATGAACAAAATTTTATTATCAGGGTAATTTATATTTTCAAATAATCATCACTATTTTAATCTGGAATGTATTCGTATTGCTGTGTCTTTTTATCTTCAACCTATCTTATTTTTATCTTCAACATATCTTATTTATACTTATATACTTACTTTGTTTTCTTCATATATTTATTCAATGTTGTAATTCCATTTTGTATAACGAAACAAGTACCAATAGGTACTTATCGTTTTCATCGAACTTTGGGAAAACCTTTTTTTTTGTATACGTTTGATATGTCCAATAAAGTTCTTATTTATTATTATTTATTTATTATATAACGAGAACAATTGACAAGTTAAGATACTTCGACATCAGTCTGCACACTGTATCTCTGTATTAGAACATCTCGCATGAATACCTTTGTAGCATGGTAGTTCGCAACGATCATATGAGACGACATCAAATCGGGTATAACGCACACAACGAGCAGAACAAGAAATTTCGACTTCGACTATGTTTTCTTTGTAACTTTGCATTCTATCATCTCAAAATGCCCATTCAAGAAGTATATAATATGAGAGCTCATCATATGCGAGTGGAGTACTATACTTTTTCTGATCCACCAAAAACTTCGATTCCAACAATCAAGAGTCGGTAAATCGGAGTGTTCGCCAAAACTCCCAATTTATCGATCTTGATAATAAGTCGGTTATACATCTTATAGGTAAACATTGTCTAGTGTTTCCTGAATCAAGATAACGCTTGCGACAGGAGAAACGAAAAACATCGACTCCGACTATGTTTATACTTCAACTTCGCATTCTAGCATCTGACATGCCTACAGTTATTGCAGATACGATCGCACTGACCATATGGGACGACTTCGACGGACATATAACGAGAACAATAGGCAAGTGAAGAAACTTAGACAACATCAGTCCACACACCGTATCTCTGTATTCTATCATCTCACATGGATACCTCTGGAGCATATGAGTTCGCAATCATTATATAAGACGACATCGAAGCATGTATAACGCACACAACAGGCAGAACAAGAAACTTCGACCCCGACTATGCTCACACTGTAACTCCGCATTCTAGCATGTCTACAGCTATAGCAGATACGATCGCACTGACCATATAAGACGACTTCGAGGGACATATAACGAGAACAATTGACAAGTGAAGATACTTCGACATCAGTCTGCACACTGTATCTCTGTATTATAACATCTCACATGAATACCTTTGTAGCATGGTAGTTCGCAACGATCATATGAGACGACATCAAATCGGGTATAACGCACACAACGAGCAGAACAAGAAACTTCGACTTCGACTATGTCTACACTGTAACTTTGCATTCTAGCATCTGACATGAATAAAGTTATAGCAGATGCGATGGCACTGACCATATGAGACGACTTTGGAGGACTTATAACGAGAACAATAGACAAATAAAGATACTTTGACAACATCAGTCAGCACACTGTATCTCTGTATTCAATCATCTCACATAGATACTGTTCGAATTCCATAAATATTATTACTTTTTAGTTGATTTGGCATCAGTATCAGCAGTGATCTAGATTCGATTACTCTGTCTGTTACCTAGTTACGGTTTCAATAGTTTGTTTTGAGAGAATCAATAAATAAATTATGACATTGTCTGTCAGATATTCTCGCTGAGTTTTTCTCATCATATCTAATATGTATGTGACCAGTTCAATAAAATAACATAAAAATACAGTCCATTACTCAAAGGAAACCCCATTCAACAACATTCCCCCACATTTTGGTCCTACTATAAGGATTTGGAAGAGCGATTTACGGATCCATTGGACTGGTGACTCTGCAGCAATATTCCCGTTGCACCCCAAGATTCCCAAGAAGTAGTCGGAGAAATAATCCCGTTGCACACTCAAACAGCTTATTCAAAACTCCCATAGCAACATCCCTGTTGCACCCCCAAGAAACTCTCTCAGAAGAATAGCTGCAATTGAATCCCGCAATCTCGCCTCGCTGATTCATACCACATAAATTATTGTATGGTACACATGGACGGATGACAAAGGTTAGATCTTTCCATAATAATCAAATACCTCGTCGATTCTCCTCAGTTTGCTCTTATTGAACGGCATCGACGTAATTTATTGCTCCAGTAGTAGACTCTTCAGTTTCATAGCATTTTATGAAAATTAGAAATGGAGACTATCATCAGAAGAAGAGGTCGCTCCAAAGCCGCACAAGAATCGAAAATTTTCTCACTGATAATGAACTTAACCCCGATGTAGATATAAATGGATTTACTGTAAGGGAAACTCAGCTTGTTAGGGCTTTTGAGGATTATACTACATATCAAGATGAAATTGAAGACGCGGATGCAGGAAGCAGACAGAGTAGAGATCGAAACAAAATATTGTACTTTATTAGCAAAAATCAAATCTCGTATTCAAGAATACAATCGAATCAGTTTATCACAAACTAATAGATCTATGCACTCTTCTATCCCGCCCATGTCTAGTTCTCAGGTGAAATTACCTAGTTTAGATATACCTGTCTTTGCAGGTAGGATGGAGGAATGGCCTGCTTTTTTAGATTTATTCTCAGCATTAATAGATGATAATTCTCAGTTGAATAATGTTCAGAAGTTCATGTACTTGAAATCCTCTCTCTAAAATGAACCACTGGATATAATTACCAATTTGTCTATCACCAATGATAATTATTCTGTAGCATTCAATTCACTGAAGAGACGCTTCGATAAAAAATTGTTGATAATAAACGCTCATATGAAAGGACTTCTTGAAGTCCTCCAAATAACCAAAAATAATAGTGGTTTATTGAGACAATTTATTAACCAGATAAATAAACATTTGAATTCTTTGAAAGCACTCCAGGTTCCAGTAGAGAATTGGGACTTACTATTGATATTCATTTATACAAAAAATTTAGATTATCAAACAAGACAATTGTTTGAACATGAGAGAGATGCTGATGTGCTCCCTAATTTAGAAGATTTCCTTAATTTCTTGGAAAAACGCTGCTCCACAATGGAAGCATTATCAACTAGCTCTAGCTTTGCAATTAAACCTAAGTTCACTTGGTATTCTCATATTGCGAATGAAACTAAACCCATTCCAAATCATACACCACACACCTCAGCAAACTCTCAAAGTTGTTTGTTCTGTAAATTGAAAAATCATACAATCTATAAGTGCTTCAAATTTGCAAAAGCACCCGCAGCTGATCGTAAGCAATTTGTCATTAAAAACAGTCTTTGTTTGAACTGTTTTGGTTCTAAACATTCAGTGGCACAATGTACATCTTTCAAGTGTAGATTTTGTGACGAAAAACATCACACACTGCTACATGAATGTTATGCAATACCAAGAAGTTCTAGTAATTCAGAAACCAGATCTTTTGATAATGACTATGATCAACTTGTATCCTCAGGTATTTCTTCTCACAACAAGGAAACTGTCCTAACCACGAATATTTCTGAAAATCATGCTCAATCTCAACCCACTATAGAAAATGCTTGTATGATATCACAAAATAATTCACAAGTACTTTTAGCCACAGTGAAAGTTTTATTGGTTGCTGAAAACGGCAACAAGGTTATAGCCCGCGCATTATTAGATTCTGCATCGCAGACCACTTTTATAACTTCAAGAATATTAAAGAAATTGAGAATATCAGCTCAAAAGTATGTAATGGAAATTTCTGGCATAGCTAACAATAAAACTAGAGTGAACCGAATGGTAAAGTTGAACATGCGGTCTTTCAATGAAAACACATTCAAAGTTGAAGTTGTCTGTGCTATTTTAGATAATATTACATGTGAACTCCCTCATATCAGAGTGGACGATAGTAAATTGCCCTAACCAGAAAATATCGATTTAGCAGATAATGACTTTTATATACCTGCTCGAATTGATATGTTGATTGGTTCGATATATATTTTGATATTATTACCCCAGGTATCATCAAACTGAGACCGAATCTACCCACTCTCCAGAATAGTCATTTGGGGTGGATTATTGGTGGCCCAGTTCCTATAGAGACGTATTCTCTCCTCAGTATTGCACTATTTTCATCAAGCGTAGAAATTGATGAAATCATGCCGAAATTTTGGCACTTGGAAGAATATCCATATAAAAAATTCTTAAGCACAGAAGTAAAAATATGTGAAAGTATTTTTTCAACAACGACAAAGCATTCGACAGATGGTTCCTTTCAAGTCAATTTGCCTCTCAAACACAAAAGCGATGTTTCACTGCTTGGTGATTCATACAATTCCGCAGCTCAACGTTTCTATTCTCTTGAAAGAAGGTTCCTCAGGGACGAACAATTATTTTCACGCTATAAGGAATTAATAGATGAATAAATTATTCTTAAACACGGTAAATATATTCCATTTGATATTGGCCATGCAGCAGTTCCACAAAAATATTTTTTTTCTCATCACTGCGTTATTAATCAAAGTAGTTTTACGACAAAACTTCGAGTTTTATTTGATGGTTCAATGAAAACGACAACTGGTTATTCGTTAAATGACATTTTGTTAAAAGGTCCCACAGTACAATCTGAACTGTTTGATATAATCTGTAGATTCCGAATGTTTCGATATGTTTTAACTGTAGATATACAAAAAATGTACCGACAAATAAAAATTAATCCTGAATTTGTACATTTACAAAATATCTTATGGAGAGACAACCCCAATGACCAATTGAAATGTATTGAGCTCCAAACAGTGACTTATGGTACAAAATCTGCCCCTTATCTAGCTACTAACTGTCTATAGTTTAGTTAGCCCAAGAAAACTCGCAAAGGTACCCTG
The DNA here is from genome assembly GCA_918026855.4 of Phaedon cochleariae. Classification (NCBI taxonomy): domain Eukaryota; kingdom Metazoa; phylum Arthropoda; class Insecta; order Coleoptera; family Chrysomelidae; genus Phaedon; species Phaedon cochleariae. The sequence goes on from OU896717.1 coordinate 14,809,832, forward strand.
CAGCTTCTGAAGCTATATTGAATCAATGCTATGTTGATGATATATTAGCAGGAGCAAACTCCATTGATGATTTGGATACATTAAGATCAGAGCTCACAAATTTATTACTTCTCGGACAATTTCGCTTACATAAATGGATTTTCAACAAATCATTATTCTCAGACACTCAGAAACAAGATTCTCATTCCCATGATGTTGTTCTCAAGGATTCATCTGACAAAATACTAGGAATCACTTGGAATTCACAGCAAGATATTTTCAAAATAACTTCTCCATCGGAAGGGGAATTGACATCTCACACAAAACGTAATATCTTATCTCGCCTATCACAACTGTTTGACCCTTTGGGGGTGATAAGTCCAGTTCTCATAACAGCAAAAATTCTGATGCAGAAAATTTGGCAAAGAAAGTTAAATTGGGATGATCAGTTGCCTCAAGAATTAATAGACGCTTGGATGAAATTCTCAAAAAACATAACAGATTTGTGTGAAGTAACTTTTCCGCGTTGGTTGAATTCCTCGTCAAATTACTCAGAGATCCAACTTCATGGATTTTCTGACGCCTCGATGTCTGCATATGGTGCTGTAGTGTATATGCGAACTATTTACCCAGACGAATCAGTTTCCTCTAATTTGATTTGTTCAAAATCGAGAGTAGCTCCTCTTAAGCTTTGTGGAGCATTATTACTCTCCAAATTGATAAATAAACTGGAATATATATTCCCATTCAAGTTTTCAAAAATCGTCTTGTGGACTGATTCACAAATCGTATTACATTGGCTGAATGAATCGCCCTCAAGATGGCCTACTTTCGTAGCCAATAGAGTTTCCGAAATCCAAGATTTAACGTTAGCTTGTCAATGGAATCACATTCAGTCACATGATTATCCTGCAGATCTTACATCTCGTGGAACTGATACTGGGTCTTTAGTCCATAATGATCTCTGGTGGCATGGTCCACAATTTTTATCCAAATGTGATTTGGATTTACTAATTATTCGCCCTGCAACAAAAATTGAATTCATACCTGAAGAAAAACATGTTACTGTTCTTTCTCGGAGCAATGTAGATATTGAATTTATTTCAAGATTCTCAAAATTTTCTCGTTTGCAAAGATCAATAGCATACTGTTTGCGATTTGTGCATAATTGCAAAAACCACAATGGCAAAAAATCAGGTTCTTTATCTGTATCCGAACTACAGATTTCTCTGAAAGCTTTAATCAAATGTGTCCAAGAAACCTATTTCCATGCTGAAATAGCTCTCATTCAATCCAATGAAGTTGTAAAAAATAGTTATATTCAATCATTAAGTCCCTTTCTGGACAAAGAAGGCATACTGCGTGTTGGCGGTCGATTGCAAAATGCTTCTATATCATTTGATCACAAACATCCCATTCTTTTGTCAGCTAATACTCATTTTGTTGATCTTCTCATTGTTCACGAGCATCTTAAACTTCAGCATGCTGGTCCCCAGTGTGTACTCTCAAATATAAGGCTCAGATATTGGCCTTTAAATGGATTTAAACAAGTGAAGAAGATAATACATAATTGCATTAAATGTTTTCGATTCAAAGCTGTTCAATCAGAACAAATAATGGGAATTTTACCCTCTGAACGCGTATCAATGGTTAGGCCTTTTTTAAATGTCGGAATAGACTTCGGAGGCCCTTTGAAATTAAAGGAATCCAGCTTACGCAAGGCTGTTGTTTCCAAAGTATATATTGCACTTTTCGTTTGTATGAATACAAAGGCTATACATATAGAACTTGTATCCAGTCTCACAACTGATGCATTTTTATTGACTCTAAAACGATTCATTTCGCGTGGTAATCCTTCTTGCATTTTTGGCGACAATGCTACTAATTTCCAAGGCGGAAACAATAGTCTACAGGATGTTTATAAATTCTTCAAGTCTGAAGATAATTCGAGATCATTTAGCTTCCGTAGAAATAGTATGGAAATGTATACCTCCTGTGAGCCCTCATTGGGGAGGCCTTTGGGAGGCTGGTATCAAATCGGCCAAATTTCATTTACGGCGTATTGTTGGAAATGCAATACTCACATTTGAGCAACTTAGTACTGTCTCGGCTCAAATAGAGAGTATCTTAAATTCACGTCCACTTTGTCCGCTATCAGCTGATCCTTCAGATTTTTCGTGTTCGACACCTGGACATTTTTTGATTGGAAAACCACTGACCTCGTTTCCAGAAAAAGACATTTCGAACATTCCTGATAATCGACTGTCATTTTGGAAACAATGTGATAAAATTAGACAACACTTTCGGAAAAGATTTTCAATAGAATATCTTAACAGATTGCAAAACAGGCCAAAGTGGATGAAAAAAACAAATAATCTTAAAGAGAACATGATGGTTCTTGTAAAAGAGGACAACGCACCACCTCTATTATGGCTATTAGGTAGAATTCTGAGAGTTGTACCTGGGCCGGACGGAAGAGTTCGAGTTGCAGAAGTTCAAACTAAAACTGGCACTTTCATTCGTCCAATCACGAAATTAGCTCCCTTGCCATTAGATTAAATTGAAGATATTACTTCAAGGGGGGAGGATGTTCGAATTCCATAAATATTATTACTTTTTAGTTGATTTGGCATCAGTATCAGCAGTGATCTAGATTCGATTACTCTGTCTGTTACCTAGTTACGGTTTCAATAGTTTGTTTTGAGAGAATCAATAAATTAATTATGACATTGTCTGTCAGATATTCTCGCTGAGTTTTTCTCATCATATCTAATATGTATGTGACCAGTTCAATAAAATAACATAAAAATACAGTCCATTACTCAAAGAAAACCCCATTCAACAACATTCCCCCACAGATACCTTTGGAGCATATCAGTTCGCATCGATCATTTGAGACGACATCAAAACGGGAATGACGCATAAAACAGGGAGAACAAGAAACTTCGGCTATGTTTACACTGCGGCTCTAAATTCTATTATCTGACATGCCTACAGATAAAACAAATACGATCGCACTGACCATATGGAAAGACTTTGAAGGGCATATAAGTAATTGACACGGGATCTTTTCGACCACTTTTCCTATGTAAATCTCCAAAAGAAAAGTTAAGGTTCATTCTGGTCATTTTTTTCCACTTCAAGGTCATCCGGTTTCAACGCTAGCCCGAAGCTGCTGATAAAAATAGCGATAATACAACTACAATAATTAGATGGGTTATATGGGGAGGATCGCTGAATAATATATCACATTTTTAGTAGATTACAGCCAACGTATGACAGGTGGCATATGATAGATGACATGTGACCTTCCGGTGCTGAAACTGAACGCTCAATTCACGTTTGACGAATACCACGTGTTGCGCTCGGCAAAAGCAGAGGCCATCAAAATGGCTACCGGTTCAAAATGGCGCTGAAATGATGATACGTATGATGTTTGACAGATGACGTATATCACGTGACTTTCCATATAGTCGAAGTTTCTCGTTCTGCCTGTTGTGTACGTTATACCCGTTTTGATTTCGTCTCATATGATCGATGCGAACTGATATGCTCCAGAGGTATCCATGTGACTGATGTTGTCGAAGTATCCTCACTTGCCTATTGATCTCGTTATATGTCCTTCAAAGCCTTTCTATATGGTCAGTGCGATCGTATCTGTTTCATCTGTAGGCATGTCAAATAATAGAATTTAGAGCCACAGTGTAAACATAGTCGAAGTTTCTTGATATCCTTGTTTTATGCGTCATTCCCGTTTTGATGTCGTCTCAAATGATCGATGCGAACAGATATGCTCCAAAGGTATCTAAATGAGATGATTGAATACAGAAGTGTGCTAACTGATGTTGTCAAAGTATCTTTATTTGTCTATCGTTCTCGTTATAAGTCCTTCAAAGTCGTCTCATATGGTCAGTGACATCGCATCTGCTATAACTTCATTCATGTCAGATGCTAGAATGCAAAGTTTCAGTGTAGACATAGTCGAAGTCGAAGTTTCTTGTTCTGCTCGTTGTGTGCGTTATACCCGATTTGATGTCGTCTCATATGATCGTTGCGAACTACCATGCTACAAAGGTATTCATGTGAGATGTTATAATACAGAGAAACAGTGTGCAGACTGATGTCGAAGTATCTTTACTTGTCAATTGTTCTCGTTATATGTCCCTCGAAGTCGTCTTATATGGTCAGTGCGATCGTATCTGCTATAGCTGTAGACATGTCAGATGCTAGAATGCGGAGTTACAGTGTAAGCATAGTCGGGGTCGAAGTTTCTTGTTCTGCCTGTTGTGTGCGTTATACATGCTTCGATGTCGTCTTATATAAAAGTTGCGAACTCATATGCTCCAGAGGTATCCATGTGAGATGATAGAATACAGAGATACGGTGTGTGGACTGATGTTGTCTAAGTATCTCCACTTGCCTATTGTTCTCGTTATATGTCCTTCGAAGTCGTCCCATATGGTCAGTGCGATCGTATCTGCAATTACTGTAGGCATGTCAGATGCTAGAATGCGAAGTTGAAGTATAAACATAGTCGATGTCGAAGTTCCTTGTTTTCCCTATTGTAAGCGTTATCTTGATTCAGGAAACACTAGACAATGTTCACCTAGAAGATGTATAACGATTTCATTATCAAGATTGATAAATTGGGAGTTTTGGCGAACACGCCGATTTACCGACACTTGATTGTTGGAATCGAAGTTTTTGGTGGATATGAAAAAGTATAGTACCTACCCCACTCGCATATGATGATCTCTCATATATACTCCTTGAATTTGTTATATTATGGTCATAATATAATAAACACGAGCACAAATGACATGGACAAGGGTTACACTTGTTCACCACTCGGCTGCCATCAGCCGAATACAATATGAACCAGTCTTTACACACGTCTGTCATAGGCTCTGATCTAAGCACATTCCACTGAGCAGTGGCGCATCTAGTTGCTAGATGCTAACACGGCCATCCTGAGATTGGGACGCTCTCGGCCCAACAAGCTCGGTTTCATCCTGACTGTATTTTATGTCATTTAGAGCTCGTCAGAGAGCACAATTGTTAACCCACCTTGCCATCAGGCCTAGGTGTCAACCCACTTTTACCAGGTCGAGATGTCGACCCACCTTGTCACCATCAGGCCTAGGTGTCAACTCACCTTGCCACTAGGCCTAAGTGTCAACCCACTTTTACCAGGTCGAGATGTCGACCCACCTTGTCACCAGGCCTAGGTGTCAACTCACCTTGCCACTAGGCCTAAGTGTCAACCCACCTTGGAATACCTACATGGCTTGATAACTCTCTGCCATCTCGGAAATATCTGTTATCGTTTCATTACCAGCAGACAAAATACGACAAGCCCACTCAGTGCACCCCTCTATCGTCAAACCCAAGACACGTCGAACAAACCTCCACCAAAACTCGTTTGTCCATAGAATGCCGCAGCTGATGTCGCTGATGATGAAATTACCCCTCATCGGACTAACATGTTATAGTTGATTCTTGATATGTGATGACATCAGCGCTCTTCCGACTCTCGTCGCTCAACAGACTCCAAGTAGTAGCAGCTCATGATTTTTTTTTATATAAGTACCTATGATTTCAAATTTGTAAGCGACGTATTCGACAGCTCAAAGGTTTGTGAATCAACCGTGTCTCCAAAAGAACAGTTATATGGCAGCTCAGAGGTTTGTTTATCAAACGTGTCTTCAAATATGTTAACGATATATTTGACAGCTCAGAGGTTTGTGAGTCAAACGTGTCTCCAATAAAAATTACAGTGATATGGCAGCTCAGAGGTTTGTTTATCAAACGTGTCTTCAAATATGGCAACGGCATATTTGACACCTCAGAGGTTTGTAAGTCAAACGTGTCTCCAATAAAAATTACAGTGATATGGCAGCTCAGAGGTTTGTTTATCAAACGTGTCTTCGAATATGGCAACGGCATATTTGACAGCTCAGAGGTTTGTAAGTCAAACGTGTCTCCAATTAGAATTACAGTGATATGGCAGCTCAGAGGTTTGTTCATCAAACGTGTCTTCAAATATGGCAACGGCATATTTGACAGCTCAGAGGTTTGTAAGTCAAACGTGTCTCCAATAAAAATTACAATGATATGGCAGCTCAGAGGTTTGTTTATCAAACGTGTCTTCAAATATGGCAACGGCATATTTGACAGCTCAGAGGTTTGTAAGTCAAACGTGTCTTCAATCAACTTCACCTTGATAGTATACTCAATCATGAATCACAACAATTCATTCCACAAATGCATATCAACTTAACCATGATAGATGGAATTCCTTCAGCCAAAAAGCCCAGGTTATCAAAAACCAGAAAGCTCAAACTGAAACCAACCTTCATCAGTCAGAAAGACCAAATTTCCAAAAACCAGAAAGCCCAAACTGATCCTTATCAGTCAGAAAGGCCAAACTGATCCTCATCAGTCAGAAAGCCCAAACTAAAACCAACTTTTTTAATTTTGGTTTTTATTATTATATATACTGAAAAAAAAAGGCTCATAAACTCATAAACAATATAAACGCACCAACTCAATGGAGGATTACAACATTTTTTTCTCATTTAAGATCATTATGCAAAGAACAATCATCATCATGCTACAATAACTATATTTCTCTGATCCCAAATTATTCTGGAATATATTCGCTCCAAAAATCAGGAGGATGGTATTCCCGATAAGATATTCTTTATTGATGAGGTTGCAACTGATGGCAATTCGATTGCAAATCTTTTGCTAAACATTTCTTTTCAGTATACCCCAGTGACAATACCTCTATAGATCCTAGATCAGACAGTGAATTTGATTCCATCAGCATTAATAAAATATTTATAGATATTTCTGACATTATAGAAAAACTTCAGAGCATTGATTGGTTTAAAGGGGCTGGCCCTGATTCTATACAAGCAATCTTCATAAAATAGGCATTTTCATTGTCCCGTCCACTCTGGATTATTTTCAATAATTCTCTTCAATCAGGTACTTTCCCAGATTTTTGGAAAAACTGTTATGTTGTGGCAATTTACAAGAAGTCAGGAAGAAAAGACTCGGTATCAAATTATCGCCCAATCACAAAGATATCGCTCATACCCAGAAGCATTTGATTCTATTGTAAATGATTTTCTGAAATTCAAATTCAAAAATATCATCAGCCCAACACAACATGTTTTCTGCCAAGAAAGATATATTACTACAAATCGTTTATTCCATGAGACCTACATTGTCGATGCAGTCAACAAATTTAACACTGATTGTCAATACCAGGCAAAAATCTTAGTTGATAGCGAAAAAACATGTTGTAACAACTCATCATCATACCACCCTGTATATTTTCTGCTCTGCCTGTGAAACGCCTTTTTGCTCCGTTTTCGCGGAAACGGCCAGCGAGCTAATAAACAAAAAAAAATTATTTGTCTAGCCTCAGATCTTGACTTGTCAACAATGCCAACATTGTGCGTATGTTCTACTCACAGAACTCGTTCTACCTACTTGCATTGAAAGTTTTCGTACAACGATCATCTTTTTATCAAGAAAAAAAAATCAATAGAGTGGTACCATATGTACAAATTTCTTTAAAACAATTTCAGATTCGTTCCATCTATTCGTGTAATTTTGATGAACCTTGAAAATCTTTGACAGTCTCATGTATATTGAAAATCACCAGAAATCTCTCATTTGCTGATGAATCATGCAAATCTCACGGAAATATTGCAATCTTTGAGGATCATTACAAATCTCATCCAAACTCCTTCAAAGCTCACAATATCCAATCTACTGTTCACCTTTTGTTGAAATGAAACACAACTCGGGCACGAATGAATCATGAACAACGAACATTACCTGCATTCTCTAATATCCAGAGATATTCATTCAAAAATTATGTTACATACATCATAACTATCATCACAAACTGAAATTGCAAATTCATCGAACGAAATTCCAAAATATATATCGTGTAATCGCCAATACAATTGAAAACGGTAACAACAAACGTTCAGTAGGTACATTCCAATACCAATAATCATCTGATATTTGATCGGAATGTCAACGTTATCAGCGTTTTCGAGACAAACAAGTGGCAAAAAAAAACTGGATTTCAGGATCGAACACGAAATTCTCTGTTACTGGACCTTCGTACTGTTGGTACATTGGTATTGCTTATTTTAAAGAAGTCATGTACTTAACAGTTCAATAAAACATCACATAACGGCATAACGCCGGGAATGTATCACGCATAAATACCTAAATACCTCTACCACAGCTATCTGTTTCGCAGTGAAAATCGCCGGAAAAATAATTGCATTTTGTCACTTCACCGGGGCATGAATTCAACCACTTCTGATGTTATATTATGGTCATAATATAATAAACACAAATGACATGGACAAGGGTTACACTTGTTCACCACTCGGCTGCCATCAGCCGAATACAATATGAACCAGTCTTTACACACGTCTGTCATAGGCTCTGATCTAAGCACATTCCACTGAGCAGTGGCGCATCTAGTTGCTAGATGCTAACAAATTGGCATTTGAGATGCTAGAATGCGAAGTTACAAAGTAAACATAGTCGAAGTCGAAGTTTCTTGTTCTGCCTGTTGTGTGCGTTATACATGCTTCGATGTCGTCTTATATAATAGTTGCGAGCTCATATGCTCCAGAGGTATCCATGTGAGATGATAGAATACAGAGATATGGTGTGCGGACTGATGTTGCCGAAGTATCTCCACTTGCCTATTGTTCTTGTTATATGTCCTTCGAAGTCGTCCTATATGGTCAGTGCGAAAGTATCTGCAATTACTGTAGGCATGTCAGATGTTAGAATGCGGAGTTGAAGTATTAACATATTCGAAGTCGAAGTTTCTTGTTTCCCCTGTTGTAAGCGTTATCTTGATTCAGGAAACACTAGACAATGTTTACCTATAAGATGTATAACCGACTTATTATCAAGATTGATGAATTGGGAATTTTGGCGAACACGCCGATTTAGCGACTCTTGATTGTTTGAATCGAAGTTTTTGGTGGATATAAAAAAGTATAGTACTCCACTCGCATATAATGAGCTCTCATATATACTTCTTGAATGGGCATTTGAGATGCTAGAATGCAAAGTTACAAAGTAAACATAGTCGAAGTCGAAGTTTCTTGTTCTTCTTGATGTGTGCGTTATACCCGCTTCGATGTCGTCTCATATAATAGTTACGAACTCATATGCTCCAGAGGTATCCATGTGAGATGATAGAATACAGAGATACGGTGTGCGGACTGATGTTGTCGAAGTATCTCCACTTGCCTATTGTTCTTGTTATATGTCCTTCGGAGTCGTCCTATATGGTCAGTGCGATCGTATCTGCGATTACTGTAGGCATGTCAGTTTTCTGCTCTTCCTGTTGTTAGCGTTATTTTGATTCAGGAAACACTAGACAATGTCTACCTATGAGATGTATAATCGACTTATTATCAAGATTGATAAATTCGAAGTTTTGGCGAACACGCCGGTTTACCGACTCTTGATTGTTTAAATCGAAGTTTTTGGTGGACACGAAAAAGTATAGTTCTCCACTCGCATATAATGAGCTGTCATATATACTTCTTGAATGGACATTCTAGATGCTAAAATGCAAAGTTACAAAGTAAACATAGTCGAAGTCAGAGTTTCTTGTTCTGCCTGTTGTGTGCGTTATACCCGATTCGATGTCGACTCATATGATCGTTGCGAACTACCATGCTCCAAAGGTATCCATGTGACATGATAGAATACAGAGATACAGTGTGCGATGATCTCGAAGTATCTTCACTAGCCTATTGTACTCGTTATATGTCCTTCGAAGTCATCTTATTTGGTCAGTGCGATCGTTTCTACTATAGTTATAGGCATGTCAGATTCTAGAATGTGAAGTTACAGTGTAAACATAGTCGGAGTCGAAGTTTCTTGTTCTTCCTGTTGTGTGCGTTATACCCACTTCGATGTCGTCTTATATGATCGTTGCGAACATACATGCTACAAAGGTATCTATGTGAGATGATATAATACAGAGATACAGTGTGCAGACTGATGTTGTCGAACTATCTTCACTCGCCTATTGTTCTCGTTATATGTCCTCTGAAGTCGTCCTATATGGTCAGTGCGATCGTTTCTGCTTTGACTGTAGGCATGTCAGATGCTAGAATGCTAAGCTACAGTGTAGATATAGTCGAAGTTTCTTGTTCTGCCTGTTGTGTACGTTATACCCGTTTTGATGTCGTCTCATATGATCGATGCGAACTGATATGCTCCAGAGGTATCTATGTGATATGATGAAATACAGAGATACAGTGTGTGACAACATCGAATCGGGTATAACGCACACAACGAGCAGAACAAGAAACTTCGACTTCGACTATGTCTACACTGTGATTTTGCATTCTAGCATCTGACATGAATCAAGTTATAGCAGATGCGATGGCACTGACCATATGAGACGAATTTGAAGGACTTATAACGAGAACAATAGACAAGTGAAGATACTTTGACAACATCAGTCAGCACACTGTATCTCTGTATTCTATCATCTCACATAGATACCTTTGGAGCATATCAGTCCGCATCGATTATTTGAGACGACATCAGAATGGGAATGACGCATAAAACAGGGAGAACAAGAAACTTCGACTATGTTCACACTGTGGCTCTAAATTTTATCATCTGACATGCCTACAGATGAAACAGATACGATCGCACTGACCATATAGAAAGACTTTGAAGGACATATAACGAGATTAATTGGCAGGCATATCAGCTCGCATCGATCATATGAGACGACATCGAAACGGGTATAACGTACACAACAGGCAGAACAAGAAACTTCGACTATATTTACACGGTAACTTTGCATTCTAGCATCTGACATGCCGACAGTTAAAGCAGATACGATCGCACTGACCATATAGGACGACTTCAGAGGACATTTAACGAGAACAGTAGGCAAGTGAAGATACTTCGACAACATCAAGCCCTCTGGAGCATATGAGTTCGAAACTATTATATAAGACGACATCGAAGCATGTATAACGCACACAACAGGCAGAACAAGAAACTTCGACCCCGAATTCCGCATTCTAGCATCTGACATGTCTACAGCTATAGCAGATACGATCGCACTGACCATATAAGACGACTTCGAGGGACATATAACGAGAACAATTGACAAGTAAAGATACTCCGACGTCTGTACATCGAAGCATGTATAACGCACACAACAGGCAGAACAAGAAACTTCTACCCCGACTATGCTTACACTGTAACTCCGCATTCTAGCATCTGACATGCCTACAGCAATAGCAGATACGATCGCACTGACCATATAAGACGACTTCGAGGGACATATAACGAGAACAATTGACAAGTAAAGATACTTCGACATCAGTCTGCACACTGTATCTCTGTATTGTAACATCTCACATAAATACCTTTGTAGCATGGTAGTTCGCAACGATCATATGAGACGACTTCAAATCGGGTATAACGCACACAACGAGCAGAACAAGAAACTTCGATTTCGACTATGTCTACACTGTAACTTTGCATTCTAGCATCTGACATGAATACAGTCATAGCAGATGCGATGGCACTGACCATATGAGACGACTTCGAAGGATTTATAACGAGAACAATAGACAAATAGAGATACTTCGACAACATCAGTCAGTACACTGTATATCTGTATTCTATCATCTCACATAGATACCTTTGGGGCATATCAGTTCGCAACGATCATTTAAGAAGACATCAAAACAGAAATGACGCATAAAACAGGGAGAACAAGGAACTTCGACTATGTTTACACTGTGGCTCTGAATCTTATTATCTAACATGCCTACAGATGAGACAGATACGATCGCACTGACCATATAGAAAGACTTTGAAGGACATATAACGAGATTGATAGGCAAGTGCGGATACTTCGACAAAATCAGTCTGCACACTGTATCTCTGTATTTTATCATCTCACATAGAGACCTCTAGAGCATATGAGTTCGCAACCATTATATAAGACGACATCGAAGCGAGTATAACGCACACAACAGACAGAACAAGAATCTTCGACCCCGACTATGCTTACACTGTTACTCCGCATTCTAGCATCTGACATAACTACAGCTATAGCAGATACGATCGCACTGACCATATACGAAGACTTCGAGGGACATATGACGAGAACAAATGACAAGTGAAGATACTTCGACAACATCAGTCTGCACACTGTATCTCTGTATTCTATCATCTCACATAGATACCTCTGGAGCATATAAGTTCGCAACGATCATATGAGACGACATCGAAGCGGGTATAACGCACACAACAGGCTATTCGACTATGTTCACTTTGTAACTTTGCATTCTAGCATCTCAAATGCCCATTCAAGAAGTATAAATGACAGCTTTTCAATGCGAGTGGAGTACTTTACTTTTTCATTACCACCAGAAACTTCGATTCCAACAATCAAAAGTCGGTAAATCGGCGTGTTCGCCAAAACTTCGAATTCATCAATCTTGATAATAAGTCGGTTATACATCTCATAGGTAGACATTGTCTAGTGTTTTCTGAATCAAGATAATGCCTACAACAGGGAAAACAAGATACTTCGACTTCGACTATGTCTACACTGTAACTTTGCATTCTAGCATCTGACATGAATACAGTTATAGCAGATGCGATGGCACTGACCATATGAGATGACTTCGAAGGATTTATAACGAGAACAATAGACAAATAGAGATACTTCGACAACATCAGTCAGCACACTGTATATCTGTATTCTATCATCTCACATAGATACCTTTGGGGCATATCAGTTCGCAACGATCATTTAAGAGGACATCAAAACAGAAATGACGCATAAAACAGGGAGAACAAGGAACTTCGACTATGAGACAGATACGATCGCACTGACCATATAGAAAAATTTTGAAGGACATATAACGAGATTAATAGGCAAGTGAGGATACTTCGACATAATCAGTCTGCACACTGTATCTCTGTATTTTATCATCTCACATAGATACCTCTGGAGCATTTCAGTTCGCATCGATCATATGAGACGACATCAAAACGGGTATAACGCACACAACAGGAAGAACAAGAAACTTCGATTCCAATAATCAAAAGTCGGTGAATCGGCGTGTTCGCCAGAACTTCGAATTCATCAATCTTGATAATAAGTTGGTTAAATATCTCATAGGTAGACATTGTCTAGTGTTTCCTGAATCGAAATAACGCTTACAACAGGAAGAACAAGAAACTTGTACTTCGACAATGTTTATACTTCAACTTCGCATTCTAGCATATGACATGCCTACAGTAATTGCAGATACGATCGCAGTGACCATATAGGACGACTTCGAAGGACATATAAAGAGAACAATAGGCAAGTAGAGATACTTCGACAACATCAGTCCGCACACCGTATCTCTGTATTCTATCATCTCACATGGATACCTCTAGAGCATATGAGTTCGCAACTATTGAATGAAAAGACATCGAAGCGGGTATAACGCACACATCAGAAAGAACAAGAAACTTCGAGTTCGACTATGTTTACTTTGTAACTTTGCGTTCTAGCATCTCAAATGCCCATTCAAGAAGTATATATGAAAGCTCATCATATGCGAGTGGAGTACTATACTTCTTCATATCCACCAAGAACTTCGATTCCAACAATCAAGAGTCGGTGAATCGGCGTGTACGCCAAAACTTCAAATTTATCAATCTTGATAATCAGTTGGTTATACATCTCATAGGTAAACATTATCTAGTGTTTTCTGAATCCTACAACAGGAAAAACCAGATACTTCGACTTCGACTATGTTTATACTTCAACTTTGCATTCTAGCATCTGACATGCCTACAGTTATTGCAGATACGATCGCACTGACCATATGGGACGACTTCAGAGGACATATAACGAGAACAATAGGCAAGTGAAGATAGTCAGACAACATCAGTCCGCACACCGTATCTAAGTATTCTATCATCTCACAGGGATACCTCTGGAGCATATGAGTTCGCAACTATTATATAAGACGACATCAAAGCATGTATAACGCACACAACAGGCAGAACAAGAAACTTCGACCCCGACTATGCTTACACTGTAACTCCGCATTCTAGCATCTGATATGTCTACAGCTATAGCAGATACGATAGCACTGACCATATAAGACGACTTTGGAGAGATTATAACGGGTACAAAAGGCAAATGAAGATACATCGACTTCATCGTTGTGGTCACTATATTCCTTTGTCCTATCATCTCACATTGATACTATTGAAGCAGACAAGTTCGCAATGACCATATGAGACGACTTTCAAACAGGTATAACGCACACAGCCTGTAGAACAAGAAACTTCGACGTCGACCATGTTTGCACTGTAACTCTGCAGTCTAGCATCTGACATGCATACAACTGAAGCAGATACCATTGCAGTGACCGAATAAGACGACTTTGAAGGGTATTCAACGAGTACAATAGGCAAATGAAGATAAATCGACTTCATCGTTGTGCACACTATATCTCTCTATCCTATCATCTCACATTGACACTATTGAAGCAGACGAGTTCGCTAACAACCTCAAACCATAAGGTGAGCTTCAAACTCCTCTTCTTTTCTTGAGCACATTCAAGAACTTCAAGCAGTCTTCGAACGTTTGCACACTTTTAAACTGCATTTGAATCGTTCCAAATGCAATTTCGCCTGCAATTCTACGTTATACCTAGGTCATGTCATCAGTACTGAAGGTATAATGCCAAATCCCTATCCCTCCTAGGAACGCACGATGTTCTTTGAACATTATAGGGATTTCCTTTCATGCGCTCCAATCGATAAAAAAAAAAAAAAAAAAAAAAAAAAGCCTAAAGATTCGAGACCGTCCCCATGGACTTATTCGGACCATTGCCAGAGACGTCAGACGGATATAAGTGGATCTTCATTGTTGAAGATACTACCAGTAGATGGGTAGAACTTTTCACGCTACGGAATGCAACTGCTGAGAAATGTGCCAGATTTCTTATCGATGAGGTTATACTACGGTACGGAGTACCTCGTAGAGTCATTAGTGACAACGAACCACAGTTCGTGAGTGCGGTTATGCAACAAGTGGGTCACGCACTTGGGTTCAAACAGACACTCACACCCTCGTATCATTCCGCCTTAAATCCAGTGAAACGTAAAAATCGTGACTTGAAGTGCCAACTTTCAATTTTGACAGGGTCTGATCATACGGGTTGGAAAGATCGATTACCTTCTGTACGTTTCGCCATGAACTCTGTGAAATCTCAAGCAACCGGCTTCAGTGCAGCTTATCTAACTTTTGGTCGTGAGTTACGCACTCCTGATGACGTAAAAAAAGACATGCGTGCGATTGTGAACTATGACAATTTCGTTCCCTTGATAACGCCGTATCTCCTCCATGAGTGATACCCTGCGACTTGCTCGCGATAATAATGAAATACAACAGGACCGCGCGAGAGTTCATGCCGATAAAGCTCGCCGACACACAGACCAATTTGCTATTGGTGACAGGGTCATGGTAGCTATACATGCTCTGAGCGAAACAGAAGACTCTTATACAGCCATGTTTGCTCCTCGTCGCGATGGACCATACAGAATACATCGAGTGGTGACACCCACTACGTACGGAGTGGCAACACTCCAGGATCCACCCGAAGTACTCGGAAAGAATCATGTCTCGGCGCTGACTTTTCATCGGTGCCCAAATCATGGAGACATTGAACCTCCAATGCCTGTGCGTTCATTGCGTAAAAGGGGTCGCCCACGTAAACCGATCACCGAGAACTCCTAGCTCGATGGAGATCCTGCTGAAAAAAATGATACCTTCGAAGAAGGTGAAACTCCAGCGCCGTCAATCTAAGAAGAGAAGTACAAAAGAGTCGTGAAGCCCCAGAAGTGCCCATGCTGCAAGTAACTTCACCACCTTCGATTGCTTCCACTCTCGAGACGTTTTGTGGAGCAAAGGGGGAGAGCTGTAACACCACTCTGAGTTGTGCAGTGGACAGAATGCTCTGTATCAGGAACATAACTGATGATAATCATTCTGACAGCGAGAGAGTGACAGTAGTATAAAATATAATAGTTGCTGTCAATATATGTCTTGTAAAAGAGTTTGCAGCCCATTATTTCCTCTCCACACCGAAGTAACCATTCCTTTGCGATATTCATCAGAAACCTAGTGGAACAATTCCTCAGAACCCGTTGCACCACCACCAGCTCGTAACACGAGTTCAATAGGCGAATGAAGTTACATCGACTTCATCGGTGTGCACACTCTATCTCTATCCTATCATCTCACATGGATACTATTGGAGCAAACGAGTTCGCAATGCCCATATGGGACGACTCCTAAGCGATTATAATGCACACAACTCGCAGAACGGGAAACTTCGACTATGTTTACACATAAACTCTGCAGTCTAGCTGCTGACATGAATACAGTTGATGCAAAAACGATTGCAGTGACCGTATAAGACGACATCGAAGGGTATATAACGAGTACAATAGGCAAATGAAGATACATCGACTTCATCGTTGTGAACACTGAATCTTTCTATCTCATCATCCTACATTGACACTATTGAAGCAGACAAATTTGCATTGACCATATAAGACAACTTCCAAGCGGGTATAGCGCACAAAGCTTGCAGAACAAGAAGCTTCGACAATGTCTATGTTTACACTGTAACCCTGCAGTCTTGAATCTGACAAGCACACAGTTGATGCAGATACGGTTGCAGTGACCATATATACCGACTTCATCGTTGTGCACACTATATCTCTCCATCCCATCATTCCACATGGACTCTATTGGAGCAGACAAAATCACATTGATCCTATAAGACTACTCCCAAGAGGGTATAGTGCACACAGCTTGCAGAACAAGAAACTTCGACTTCGACTTCGTAAACACTGTAACTCTGCAGTCTAGCATCTGACATGCATACAATTGAAGCATATACGATTGCAGTGACCGTATAGAACGACATTGAAGGGTATGTTACGAGTACAATAGGCAAATGAAGATACATCGACTTCATCGTTGTGCACACAAAATCTCTCTACTTTATCATCTTACACTATTGAAGCAGACAAGTTCGCTTGGAACATATGAGACGACTCCGATGAGTTCGCAACCATTATATAAGACGACATCGAAGCGAGTATAACGCACACAACAGACAGAACAAGAATCTTCGACCCCGACTATGCTTACACTGTTACTCCGCATTCTAGCATCTGACATAACTACAGCTATAGCAGATACGATCGCACTGACCATATACGAAGACTTCGAGGGACATATGACGAGAACAAATGACAAGTGAAGATACTTCGACAACATCAGTCTGCACACTGTATCTCTGTATTCTATCATCTCACATAGATACCTCTGGAGCATATAAGTTCGCAACGATCATATGAGACGACATCGAAGCGGGTATAACGCACACAACAGGCTATTCGACTATGTTCACTTTGTAACTTTGCATTCTAGCATCTCAAATGCCCATTCAAGAAGTATAAATGACAGCTTTTCAATGCGAGTGGAGTACTTTACTTTTTCATTACCACCAGAAACTTCGATTCCAACAATCAAAAGTCGGTAAATCGGCGTGTTCGCCAAAACTTCGAATTCATCAATCTTGATAATAAGTCGGTTATACATCTCATAGGTAGACATTGTCTAGTGTTTTCTGAATCAAGATAATGCCTACAACAGGGAAAACAAGATACTTCGACTTCGACTATGTCTACACTGTAACTTTGCATTCTAGCATCTGACATGAATACAGTTATAGCAGATGCGATGGCACTGACCATATGAGATGACTTCGAAGGATTTATAACGAGAACAATAGACAAATAGAGATACTTCGACAACATCAGTCAGCACACTGTATATCTGTATTCTATCATCTCACATAGATACCTTTGGGGCATATCAGTTCGCAACGATCATTTAAGAGGACATCAAAACAGAAATGACGCATAAAACAGGGAGAACAAGGAACTTCGACTATGAGACAGATACGATCGCACTGACCATATAGAAAAATTTTGAAGGACATATAACGAGATTAATAGGCAAGTGAGGATACTTCGACATAATCAGTCTGCACACTGTATCTCTGTATTTTATCATCTCACATAGATACCTCTGGAGCATTTCAGTTCGCATCGATCATATGAGACGACATCAAAACGGGTATAACGCACACAACAGGAAGAACAAGAAACTTCGATTCCAATAATCAAAAGTCGGTGAATCGGCGTGTTCGCCAGAACTTCGAATTCATCAATCTTGATAATAAGTTGGTTAAATATCTCATAGGTAGACATTGTCTAGTGTTTCCTGAATCGAAATAACGCTTACAACAGGAAGAACAAGAAACTTGTACTTCGACAATGTTTATACTTCAACTTCGCATTCTAGCATATGACATGCCTACAGTAATTGCAGATACGATCGCAGTGACCATATAGGACGACTTCGAAGGACATATAAAGAGAACAATAGGCAAGTAGAGATACTTCGACAACATCAGTCCGCACACCGTATCTCTGTATTCTATCATCTCACATGGATACCTCTAGAGCATATGAGTTCGCAACTATTGAATGAAAAGACATCGAAGCGGGTATAACGCACACATCAGAAAGAACAAGAAACTTCGAGTTCGACTATGTTTACTTTGTAACTTTGCGTTCTAGCATCTCAAATGCCCATTCAAGAAGTATATATGAAAGCTCATCATATGCGAGTGGAGTACTATACTTCTTCATATCCACCAAGAACTTCGATTCCAACAATCAAGAGTCGGTGAATCGGCGTGTACGCCAAAACTTCAAATTTATCAATCTTGATAATCAGTTGGTTATACATCTCATAGGTAAACATTATCTAGTGTTTTCTGAATCCTACAACAGGAAAAACCAGATACTTCGACTTCGACTATGTTTATACTTCAACTTTGCATTCTAGCATCTGACATGCCTACAGTTATTGCAGATACGATCGCACTGACCATATGGGACGACTTCAGAGGACATATAACGAGAACAATAGGCAAGTGAAGATAGTCAGACAACATCAGTCCGCACACCGTATCTAAGTATTCTATCATCTCACAGGGATACCTCTGGAGCATATGAGTTCGCAACTATTATATAAGACGACATCAAAGCATGTATAACGCACACAACAGGCAGAACAAGAAACTTCGACCCCGACTATGCTTACACTGTAACTCCGCATTCTAGCATCTGATATGTCTACAGCTATAGCAGATACGATAGCACTGACCATATAAGACGACTTTGGAGAGATTATAACGGGTACAAAAGGCAAATGAAGATACATCGACTTCATCGTTGTGGTCACTATATTCCTTTGTCCTATCATCTCACATTGATACTATTGAAGCAGACAAGTTCGCAATGACCATATGAGACGACTTTCAAACAGGTATAACGCACACAGCCTGTAGAACAAGAAACTTCGACGTCGACCATGTTTGCACTGTAACTCTGCAGTCTAGCATCTGACATGCATACAACTGAAGCAGATACCATTGCAGTGACCGAATAAGACGACTTTGAAGGGTATTCAACGAGTACAATAGGCAAATGAAGATAAATCGACTTCATCGTTGTGCACACTATATCTCTCTATCCTATCATCTCACATTGACACTATTGAAGCAGACGAGTTCGCTAACAACCTCAAACCATAAGGTGAGCTTCAAACTCCTCTTCTTTTCTTGAGCACATTCAAGAACTTCAAGCAGTCTTCGAACGTTTGCACACTTTTAAACTGCATTTGAATCGTTCCAAATGCAATTTCGCCTGCAATTCTACGTTATACCTAGGTCATGTCATCAGTACTGAAGGTATAATGCCAAATCCCTATCCCTCCTAGGAACGCACGATGTTCTTTGAACATTATAGGGATTTCCTTTCATGCGCTCCAATCGATAAAAAAAAAAAAAAAAAAAAAAAAAAAAGCCTAAAGATTCGAGACCGTCCTCATGGACTTATTCGGACCATTGCCAGAGACGTCAGACG
Organism: Phaedon cochleariae; assembly: GCA_918026855.4. Classification (NCBI taxonomy): domain Eukaryota; kingdom Metazoa; phylum Arthropoda; class Insecta; order Coleoptera; family Chrysomelidae; genus Phaedon; species Phaedon cochleariae. The sequence continues at coordinate 14,829,944 of OU896717.1, forward strand.
GATATAAGTGGATCTTCATTGTTGAAGATACTACCAGTAGATGGGTAGAACTTTTCACGCTACGGAATGCAACTGCTGAGAAATGTGCCAGATTTCTTATCGATGAGGTTATACTACGGTACGGAGTACCTCGTAGAGTCATTAGTGACAACGAACCACAGTTCGTGAGTGCGGTTATGCAACAAGTGGGTCACGCACTTGGGTTCAAACAGACACTCACACCCTCGTATCATTCCGCCTTAAATCCAGTGAAACGTAAAAATCGTGACTTGAAGTGCCAACTTTCAATTTTGACAGGGTCTGATCATACGGGTTGGAAAGATCGATTACCTTCTGTACGTTTCGCCATGAACTCTGTGAAATCTCAAGCAACCGGCTTCAGTGCAGCTTATCTAACTTTTGGTCGTGAGTTACGCACTCCTGATGACGTAAAAAAAGACATGCGTGCGATTGTGAACTATGACAATTTCGTTCCCTTGATAACGCCGTATCTCCTCCATGAGTGATACCCTGCGACTTGCTCGCGATAATAATGAAATACAACAGGACCGCGCGAGAGTTCATGCCGATAAAGCTCGCCGACACACAGACCAATTTGCTATTGGTGACAGGGTCATGGTAGCTATACATGCTCTGAGCGAAACAGAAGACTCTTATACAGCCATGTTTGCTCCTCGTCGCGATGGACCATACAGAATACATCGAGTGGTGACACCCACTACGTACGGAGTGGCAACACTCCAGGATCCACCCGAAGTACTCGGAAAGAATCATGTCTCGGCGCTGACTTTTCATCGGTGCCCAAATCATGGAGACATTGAACCTCCAATGCCTGTGCGTTCATTGCGTAAAAGGGGTCGCCCACGTAAACCGATCACCGAGAACTCCTAGCTCGATGGAGATCCTGCTGAAAAAAATGATACCTTCGAAGAAGGTGAAACTCCAGCGCCGTCAATCTAAGAAGAGAAGTACAAAAGAGTCGTGAAGCCCCAGAAGTGCCCATGCTGCAAGTAACTTCACCACCTTCGATTGCTTCCACTCTCGAGACGTTTTGTGGAGCAAAGGGGGAGAGCTGTAACACCACTCTGAGTTGTGCAGTGGACAGAATGCTCTGTATCAGGAACATAACTGATGATAATCATTCTGACAGCGAGAGAGTGACAGTAGTATAAAATATAATAGTTGCTGTCAATATATGTCTTGTAAAAAAGTTTGCAGCCCATTATTTCCTCTCCACACCGAAGTAACCATTCGTTTGCGATATTCATCAGAAACCTAGTGGAACAATTCCTCAGAACCCGTTGCACCACCACCAGCTCGTAACACGAGTTCAATAGGCGAATGAAGTTACATCGACTTCATCGGTGTGCACACTCTATCTCTATCCTATCATCTCACATGGATACTATTGGAGCAAACGAGTTCGCAATGCCCATATGGGACGACTCCTAAGCGATTATAATGCACACAACTCGCAGAACGGGAAACTTCGACTATGTTTACACATAAACTCTGCAGTCTAGCTGCTGACATGAATACAGTTGATGCAAAAACGATTGCAGTGACCGTATAAGACGACATCGAAGGGTATATAACGAGTACAATAGGCAAATGAAGATACATCGACTTCATCGTTGTGAACACTGAATCTTTCTATCTCATCATCCTACATTGACACTATTGAAGCAGACAAATTTGCATTGACCATATAAGACAACTTCCAAGCGGGTATAGCGCACAAAGCTTGCAGAACAAGAAGCTTCGACAATGTCTATGTTTACACTGTAACCCTGCAGTCTTGAATCTGACATGCACACAGTTGATGCAGATACGGTTGCAGTGACCATATATACCGACTTCATCGTTGTGCACACTATATCTCTCCATCCCATCATTCCACATGGACTCTATTGGAGCAGACAAAATCACATTGATCCTATAAGACTACTCCCAAGAGGGTATAGTGCACACAGCTTGCAGAACAAGAAACTTCGACTTCGACTTCGTAAACACTGTAACTCTGCAGTCTAGCATCTGACATGCATACAATTGAAGCATATACGATTGCAGTGACCGTATAGAACGACATTGAAGGGTATGTTACGAGTACAATAGGCAAATGAAGATACATCGACTTCATCGTTGTGCACACAAAATCTCTCTACTTTATCATCTTACACTATTGAAGCAGACAAGTTCGCTTGGAACATATGAGACGACTCCCAAGCGGGTAAAACGCACTCATCTTGCAAAACAAGAAACATCGACTTTCACCATGTTTACATTGTAACTCTGCAGTCTAGCATCTGACATGCATACACTTGAAGCAGATATGATCGCAGAGACCATATAAGACGTTTTTGGACGGTATATAGCAAGTACAATAGGCAGATGAAGATACATCGACCTTATCGGTGTGCACTCTCTATCTCTTCATTCCATCATCTCACATGTATACTATTGAAGAAGACGAATTCGCAATGCCCATATGAGACGACTATCAAAAGGGTATAACGCACACAACTTGCACAACAAGAAACTTCGACTTCGACTTCGACTTTGTTTACACTGTTACTCTGCCGTCTAGCATCTGACATGCGTACTGTTGAGGTAGATACGATTGCAGTGACCATATAAGAAGAGTTCTAAGCGGATATAACGCACACAGCTTGCAGAACAAGAAACTCAGACTTTGACTATGTTTTCACTGTAACTCTGCAGTCTTGAATCTGACTCGCATACAGTTGAAGCAGATACGATGACAGTGGCCGTATAAGACGACTCTGAAGGGTATATAACGAGGATAATAGGCAAATGTAGATACATCGACTTCATCATCGTGCACAACATATCTCTCTTCCCTATCATCTCACACGGACACTATTGAAGCAGAAAAGTTCGCTTTGACCATAAAAGACGACTTTTGAGCGGGTATATCGCACACAGCTTGAAGAACAAGAAACTTCGACTTCGACTATGTTTACACTGTAACTCTGTAGTCTAGCATCTGACATGCATACAGTTGAAGCATATATGATAGCAATGACCATATAAGACTACTTTGGAGGGTAAATAGGAAGTACAATAGGCAGATGAAGATACATCGACTCCATCGGAGTGCACACTCTATCTCACTATCCTATCATCTCACATGGATACTATCGAAGCAGACAAGTTCGCAATGCCCATATGAGACGACTTCTAAGCGGGTATAACACTCACAACTTGCAGAATAAGAAACTTCGACATCGACTATGTTCACACTGTAACTCTATATCATATAAAATAACAGTACCACTCCTACCGAATCTGGTTCCGCATTATGAGATTTTCTTGATAATATAGCTTTTATTGAGGGGTAGTGATGATATCAAAATTTGCTTTACAATTTCATTCTCCTTATCAATTTTATCATTAATTGAAGCTAAATTGATTTTGGGGGCAGCCATTATTTTCGTCCAAGTGAAAGGCGTGTGAATAATATATGAATAAGCGTTCTTACATAAAACAGATAACCATTTATCACACTCAAACTTTCCCAACTTAATTGAGCAGAAGCAATGTGCAATGTTATTGCAAGAACTATGCTTGTGCATGTGGCGGATTTCGTATTTATAGAAACGCAAACAACCCCCACTATAGCGATGTGATGCGCGAAAGTGTCCTCAACTTCGAACACGCTTTCAAGGCCTCACTTTCTCTACAACTCAATGTCACTCACTCTCAAGGTCGCACATGCGGAGGTTCACTCCCACCCAAGGTCGCTTCCGCCCAATGCCACTCTTGCTTCAAGGCAACTCTTGCCCCAAGGTCACTCCGCCCAAGGTCACTTCCTTCCAAGGCCACTAATGTTCCAAGGTCACTTTCGTCCAAGGTCACTTCCGCATCAAGGTCACTCCTACTCAAGGTCACTCCCGCCCAAGGTCACTCCTGCTCCAAGGTCACTCCGCCCAAGGTCACTCCGCCCAAGGTCACTCCTGCCCAAGGTCGGAGGAGAGTGACCTCGGGCGGAGAGTCAGAAACGGCTTATCTTATCTACTAGCATATGAGTTCGCAACTATTATATGAGACGACATCGAAGCGGGTATAACGCACACAACAGGAAGAACAAGAATTTTCGACTTCGACTATGTTTACTTTGTTACATTGCATTCTAGCATCTCAAATGTCCATTCAAGAAGTATATATGAGAGCTCATCATATGCGAGTGGAGTACTATACTTTTTCATATCCACCAAAAACTTCGATTCCAACAATCAAGAGTCGGTAAATCGGCGTGTTCGCCAGAACTCCCAATTTATCAATCTTGATAATAAGTCGGTTATACATCTTATAGGTAAACATTGTCTAAAGTTTCCTGAATCAAGATAACGCTTACAACAGGGGAAACAAGAAACTTCGACTTCGACTATGTTTATACTTCAACTTCGCATTCTAGCATCTGACATGCCTACAGTAATTGCAGATACGATCGCACTGACCATATGGGACGACTTCGAAGGACATATAACGAGAACAATAAGCAAGTGGAGATACTTAGACAACATCAGTCCACACACCGTATCTCTGTATTCTATCATCTAACATGGAAACCTCTGGAGCATATGAGTTCGAAACTATTATATAAGACGACATCGAAGCATGTATAACGCACACAACAGGCAGAACAAGAAACTTCGACCCCGACTATGCTTACACTGTAATTCCGCATTCTAGCATCTGACATGTCTACAGCTATAGCAGATACGATCGCACTTACCATATAAGACGACTTCGAGGGACATATAACGAGAACAATTGACAAGTAAAGATACTCCGACGTCTGTCTGCACACTGTATCTCTGTATTATAACATCTCACATGAATACCTTTGTAGCATGGTAGTTCGCAACGATCATATGTGACAACATCGAATCGGGTATAACGCACACAACGAGCAGAACAAGAAACTTCGACTTCGACTATGTCTACACTGTGATTTTGCATTCTAGCATCTGACATGAATCAAGTTATAGCAGATGCGATGGCACTGACCATATGAGACGAATTTGAAGGACTTATAACGAGAACAATAGACAAGTGAAGATACTTTGACAACATCAGTCAGCACACTGTATCTCTATATTCTATCATCTCACATAGATACCTTTGGAGCATATCAGTCCGCATCGATTATTTGAGACGACATCAGAATGGGAATGACGCATAAAACAGGGAGAACAAGAAACTTCGACTATGTTCACACTGTGGCTCTAAATTTTATCATCTGACATGCCTACAGATGAAACAGATACGATCGCACTGACCATATAGAAAGACTTTGAAGGACATATAACGAGATTAATTGGCAGGCATATCAGCTCGCATCGATCATATGAGACGACATCGAAACGGGTATAACGTACACAACAGGCAGAACAAGAAACTCCGACTATATTTACACTGTAACTTTGCATTCTAGCATCTGACATGCCGACAGTTAAAGCAGATACGATCGCACTGACCATATAGGACGACTTCAGAGGACATTTAACGAGAACAGTAGGCGAGTGAAGATACTTCGACAACATCAAGCCCTCTGGAGCATATGAGTTCGAAACTATTATATAAGACGACATCGAAGCATGTATAACGCACACAACAGGCAGAACAAGAAACTTCGACCCCGACTATGCTTACACTGTAATTCCGCATTCTAGCATCTGACATGTCTACAGCTATAGCAGATACGATCGCACTGACCATATAAGACGACTTCGAGGGACATATAACGAGAACAATTGACAAGTAAAGATACTCCGACGTCTGTCTGCACACTGTATCTCTGTATTATAACATCTCACATGAATACCTTTGTAGCATGGTAGTTCGCAACGATCATATGTGACAACATCGAATCGGGTATAACGCACACGACGAGCAGAACAAGAAACTTCGTGTTCGACTATGTCTACACTGTGATTTCGCATTCTAGCATCTGACATAAATCAAGTTATAGCAGATGCGATGGCACTGACCATACGAGACGAACCTGACAACATCAGTCAGCACACTGTCTCTCTGTATTCTATCATCTCACATAGATACCTTTGGAGCATATCAGTCCGCATCGATTATTTGAGACGACATCAGAATGGGAATGACGCATGAAACAGGGAGAACAAGAAACTTCGACTATGTTCACACTGTGGCTCTGAATTCTATCATCTGACATGCCTACAGATGAAACAGATACGATCGCACTGACCATATAGAAAGACTTTGAAGGACATATAACGAGATTAATTGGCAGGCATATCAGCTCGCATCGATCATATGGAACGACATCAAAACGGGTATAACGTACACAACAGGCAGAACAAGAAACTTCGACTATATTCACACTGTAACTTTGCATTCTAGCATCTGACATGCCGACAGTTAAAGCAGATACGATCGCACTGACCATATGGGACGACTTCAGAGGACGTTTAACGAGAACAGTAGGCGAGTGAAGATGCTTCGACAACATCAGTCTGCACACTGTATCTCTGTATTGTATCATCTCACATAGATACCTCTGTAGCATATATGTTCGCAACGATCATATAAGACAACATCGAAGCAAGTATAACGCACACAACAGGCAGAACAAGAAACTCCGACTCCGACTATATTTACACTGTAACTTTGCATTCTAGCATCTGACATGCCTACAGTTAAAGCAGATACGATCGCACTGACCATATAGGACGACTTCAGAGGACATATAACGAGAACAATAGGCGAGTGGAGATACTTCGACCATATAAGTCTGCAAACTCTATCTCTGTATTGTATCATCTCACATAGATACCTAGGAAGCATATATGTTCGCAACGATCATATAAGACAACATCGAAGCAAGTATGACGCACACAACAGGCAGAACAAGAAACTTCGACTCCGACTATGTTTACACTGTAACTTAGCATTCCAGCATCTGACATGCTTGAAGCTATAACAGATACGATCGCACTGACCAAATGAGACGACTCCGGAGGACATATAACGAGATCAATAGGCAAGTGAAGATAGTTCGACAACATCAGTCTGCACACTGTATCTCTGTATTATATCATCTCACATAGATACCTCTGTAGCATATATGTTCGCAACGATCATATAAGACGACATCGAAGTGGGTATAACGCACACAACAGGAAGAACAAGAAACTTCGACTCCGACTATGTTTACACTGTAATTTCACATTCTAGAATCTGACATGCCTATAACTATATTAGAAACGATCGCACTGACCAAATAAGATGACTTCGAAGGACATATAACGAGTACAATAGGCTAGTGAAGATACTTCGAGACCATCAGTCTGCACACTGTATCTCTGTATTCTATCATGTCACATGGATACCTTTGGAGCATGGTAGTTCGCAACGATTATATGAGTTGACATCGAATCGGGTATAACGCACCCAACAGGCAGAACAAGAAATTCTGACTTCGACTATGTTTACTTTGTAACTTTGCATTCTAGCATCTAGAATGCCCATTCAAGTAGTATCTATGACAGCTCATTATATAGGAGTAGAGAAATATACTCTTTCATATCCACCAAAAACTTCGATTTAAACAACCAAGAGTCGGTAAACCGGCGTGTTCGCCAAAACTTCGATTTCATCAATCTTGATAATAAGTCGGTTATACATCTCATAGGTAAACATTGTCTAGTGTTTCCTGAATCAAAATAACGCTAACAACAGGGAGAGCAAGAAACTTCGACTTCGATTGTGTTTCCACTGTAACTTCGCATTCTAGCATCTGACATGCCTACAGTAATTGCAGATACGATCGCACTGACCATATGAGACGACTTCGAGGGACATATAACGAGAACAATTGACAGGTAAGGATACTTCGACATCAGTCTGCACACTGTATCTCTGTATTATAACCATGAATACCTCTGTAGCATGGTAGTTCGCAACGATCATATGAGAGGATATCAAATCGGGTATAACGTACACAACAGGCAGAACAAGAAACTTCGACTATATTCACACTGTAACTTTGCATTCTAGCATCTGACATGCCGACAGTTAAAGCAGATACGATCGCACTGACCATATGGGACGACTTCAGAGGACGTTTAACGAGAACAGTAGGCGAGTGAAGATGCTTCGACAACATCAGTCTGCACACTGTATCTCTGTATTGTATCATCTCACATAGATACCTCTGTAGCATATATGTTCGCAACGATCATATAAGACAACATCGAAGCAAGTATAACGCACACAACAGGCAGAACAAGAAACTCCGACTCCGACTATATTTACACTGTAACTTTGCATTCTAGCATCTGACATGCCTACAGTTAAAGCAGATACGATCGCACTGACCATATAGGACGACTTCAGAGGACATATAACGAGAACAATAGGCGAGTGGAGATACTTCGACCATATCAGTCTGCAAACTCTATCTCTGTATTGTATCATCTCACATAGATACCTAGGTAGCATATATGTTCGCAACGATCATATAAGACAACATCGAAGCAAGTATAACGCACACAACAGGCAGAACAAGAAACTTCGACTCCGACTATGTTTACACTGTAACTTAGCATTCCAGCATCTGACATGCTTGAAGCTATAACAGATACGATCGCACTGACCAAATGAGACGACTCCGGAGGACATATAACGAGATCAATAGGCAAGTGAAGATAGTTCGACAACATCAGTCTGCACACTGTATCTCTGTATTATATCATCTCACATAGATACCTCTGTAGCATATATGTTCGCAACGATCATATAAGACGACATCGAAGTGGGTATAACGCACACAACAGGAAGAACAAGAAACTTCGACTCCGACTATGTTTACACTGTAATTTCACATTCTAGAATCTGACATGCCTATAACTATATTAGAAACGATCGCACTGACCAAATAAGATGACTTCGAAGGACATATAACGAGTACAATAGGCTAGTGAAGATACTTCGAGACCATCAGTCTGCACACTGTATCTCTGTATTCTATCATGTCACATGGATACCTTTGGAGCATGGTAGTTCGCAACGATTATATGAGTTGACATCGAATCGGGTATAACGCACCCAACAGGCAGAACAAGAAATTCTGACTTCGACTATGTTTACTTTGTAACTTTGCATTCTAGCATCTAGAATGCCCATTCAAGTAGTATCTATGACAGCTCATTATATAGGAGTAGAGAAATATACTCTTTCATATCCACCAAAAACTTCGATTTAAACAACCAAGAGTCGGTAAACCGGCGTGTTCGCCAAAACTTCGATTTCATCAATCTTGATAATAAGTCGGTTATACATCTCATAGGTAAACATTGTCTAGTGTTTCCTGAATCAAAATAACGCTAACAACAGGGAGAGCAAGAAACTTCGACTTCGATTGTGTTTCCACTGTAACTTCGCATTCTAGCATCTGACATGCCTACAGTAATTGCAGATACGATCGCACTGACCATATGAGACGACTTCGAGGGACATATAACGAGAACAATTGACAGGTAAGGATACTTCGACATCAGTCTGCACACTGTATCTCTGTATTATAACCATGAATACCTCTGTAGCATGGTAGTTCGCAACGATCATATGAGAGGATATCAAATCGGGTATAACGCACACAACGAGCAGAACAAGAAACTTCGACTTCGACTATGTCTACACTGTAACTTTGCATTCTAGCATCTGACATGAATAAAGTCATAGCACATGCGATGGCACTGACCATATGAGACGACTTTGAAGGACTTATAACGAGAACAATAGACAAATAAAGATACTTTGACAAAATCAGTCAGCACACTGTATCTTTGTATTCTATCATCTCACATAGATACCTTTGGAGCATATCAGTTCGCATCGATCATTTGAGACGACATCAAAACGGGAATAACGCATAAAACAGGGAGAACAAGAAACTTCGACTATGTTTACACTGTGGCTCTAAATTCTATTATCTGACATGCCTACAGATGAAACAGATACGATCGCACTGACCATATAGAAAGACTTTGAAGGCCATATAACGAGATTATTAGGCAAGTGATCAGATGATTTGCCCCAAAATGTCACTGCGTTTAAAGAATTTTTCTATCAGAGAGCCTTAAAGAAAAATTCACTAGCTTGTCAGTGACAATTTGTATTGAAAAAATTTTTGGAGAAGGGAAATAAAGGTATATAGAAAAAATATCAAATTTTCACTTATCTTTGGGAGCAGAACCGGTCCCGAAACGTCCACTGCGTTCAAAGAATTTTTCTATCAGAGAGCCTTAAAGAAAAATTCACTAGCTTGTCAGTGACAATTTGTATTGAAAAAATTTTTGGAGAAGGAAAATAAAGGTATATAGAAAAAATATCAAATTTTCACTTATCTTTGGGAGCAGAACCGGTCCCGAAACGTCCAAAGATAAGTGAAAATTTGATATTTTTTCTATATACCTTTATTTCCCTTCTCCAAAAATTTTTTCAATACAAATTGTCACTGACAAGCTAGTGAATTTTTCTTTTAGGCTCTCTGATAGGAAAATTCTTTAAACGCAGTGACATTTTGGGGCAAATCATCTGATTTGTCCTTACTACACGTATATTGAAATAATATTCATATTTTTATTTTATAGAAACGAGGAGAGAAAATCCCAAAAAATTTGGAATAATGAATACTTTTTCATATCCACCAAAAACTTCGATTTAAACAATCAAGAGTCGGTAAACCGGCGTGTTCGCCAAAACTTCGATTTCATCAATCTTTATAATAAGTCGGTTATACATCTCATAGGTAAACATTGTCTAGTGTTTCCTGAATCAAAATAACGCTAACAACAGGGAGTGCAAGAAACTTCGACTTCGATTGTGTTTCCACTGTAACTTCGCATTCTAGCATCTGACATGCCTACAGTAATTGCAGATACGATCGCACTGACCATATGAGACGACTTCGAGGGACATATAACGAGAACAATTCACAGGTAAAGATACTTCGACATCAGTCTGCACACTGTATCTCTGTATTATAACCATGAATACCTCTGTAGCATGGTAGTTCGCAACGATCATATTAGACGATATCAAATCGGGAATAACGCACACAACGAGCAGAACAAGAAACTTCGACTTCGACTATGTCTACACTGTAACTTCGCATTCTAGCATCTGACATGAATAAAGTCATAGCACATGCGATGGCACTGACCATATGAGACGACTTTGAAGGACATATAACGAGAACAATAGACAAATAAAGATACTTTGACAAAATCAGTCAGCACACTGTATCTTTGTATTCTATCATCTCACATAGATACCTTTGGAGCATATCAGTTCGCATCGATCATTTGAGACGACATCAAAACGGGAATAACGCATAAAACAGGGAGAACAAGAAACTTCGACTATGTTTACACTGTGGCTCTAAATCTTATTATCTGACATGACTACAGATGAAACAGATACGATCGCACTGACCATATAGAAAGACTTTGAAGGCCATATAACGAGATTATTAGGCAAGTGAGGATACTTCGACAACATCAGTCTGCACACTGTATCTCTGTATTTTATCATCTCACATAGATACCTCTGGAGCATATCAGTTCGCATTGATTATATTAGACGACATCAAAACGGGTATAACGCACACAACAGGCAGAACAAGAAACTTCGACCTCGACTATGCTCACACTGTAACTCCGCATTCTAGCATCTGACATGCCTACAGCAATAGCAGATACGATCGCACTGACCATATGAGACGACTTCGAGGGACATATAATGAGAACATTTGACAAGTAAAGATACTTCGACATCAGTCTGCACACTGTATCTCTGTATTGTAACATCTCACATGAATACCTTTGTAGCATGGTAGTTCGCAACGATCATATGAGACGACATCAAATCGGGTATAACGCACAAAACGAGCAGAACAAGAAACTTCGACTCCGACTATGTCTACACTGTAACTTTGCATTCTAGCATCTGACATGCCTACAGTTGAAGCGAATACGATCGCACTGACCATATAGGACGACTTCAGAGGACATATAACGAGAACAATAGGCAAGTGAAGATACTTCGACAACATCAGTCTGCACCCTGTATCTCTGTATTTTATCATCGCACAAAGTTACCTCTGGAGCATATCAGTTCGCAACGATCATTTAAGACGACATCAAAACAGAAATGTTCCATAAAATAGAGAGAACAAGAAACTTCGACTATGTTCACACTGTAGCTCTAAATTCTATTATCTGACATGACTACAGATGGAACAGATACGATCGCACTGACCATATAGAAAGACTTTGAGGGACATATAACGAGATTATTAGGCAAGTGAGGATACTTCGACAACATCAGTCTGCACACTATATCTCTGTATTTTATCATCTCACATAGATACCTCTGGAGCATTTCAGTTCGCATTGATCATATGAGACGACATCAAAACGGGTATAACGCACACAACAGGCAGAACAAAAAAAATCGACTATATTTAGACTATAACTTTGCATTCTAGCATCTGACATGCCTACAGTTGAAGCAGATACGATCGCACTGACCATATAGGACGACTTCAGAGGACATGTAACGAGAACAATAGGCAAGTGAAGATACTTCGACAACATCAGTCTGCACAGCGTATCTTTGTATTGTATCATCTCACATAGATACCTCTGTAGCATATATGTTCGCAACGATCATATAAGACGACATCGAAGTGGGTATAACAAATACAACAGGAAGAACAAGAAACTTCTACTCCGACTATGTTTACACTTTAACTTCACATTCTAGAATCTGACATGCCTATGACTATAGTAGAAACGATCGCACTGACCATATAAGATGACTTCAAAGGACATTTAACGAGTACAATAGGCAAGTGAAGATACTTCGAGAACATCAGTCTGCACACTGTATCTCTGTATTCTATCATCTCACACAGATACCTCTGGAGCATATAAGTTCGCAACGATCATATGAGACGACCTCGAAGCGGGTATAACGCACACAACAGGAAGAACAAGAAATTCTGACTTCGACTATGTTTACTCTGTAACTTCGCATTCCAGCATCTGCCGATCACACTGATCATATAAGACGACTTCGAAGGACATATAACGAGAACAATAGGAGAGTGAAAATTCTTTGACATCAGTCTGCACACTGTATCTCTGTACTCAATCATCTCACATAGATACCTATGGAGCATATAAGTTCGCAACGATCATATGGGACGACGACGAAGCGGGTATATTGCACACTACAGGCAGAACAAGAAACTTCGACTTCGAGTATGTTTACTTTGTAACTTTGCATTCTAGCATCTAGAATGCCCATTCAAGAAGTATATATGGCAGCTCATTATATGAGAGTGGAGAACTATACTTTTTCATATCCACCAAAAACTTCGATTCAAACAATCAAGAGTCGGTAAACCGGCGTGTTCGCCAAAACACAGAATTCATCAATCTTGATAATAAGTCGGTTATACATCTCATTGGTAGACATTGTCTAGTGTTTCCTGAATCAAAATAACGCTAACAACAGGGGGAGCAAGAAACTCCGACTTCGACTGTGTTTACACTGTAACTTCGCATTCTAGCATCTGATATGCCTACAGCAATAGCAGATACGATCGCACTGACCATATAGGACGACTTCGAAGGACATACAACGAGAACAATTGACAAGTAAAGATACTTCGACAACAGTCTGCACACTGTATCTCTGTATTGTAACATCTCACATGAATACCTTTGTAGCATGGTAGTTCGCAACGATCATATGAGACGACATCAAATCGGGTATAACGCACACAACGAGCAGAACAAGAAACTTCGACTTCGACTATGTCTACACTGTAACTTTGCATCCTAGCATCTGACATGCCTACAGTTGAAGCAAATACGATCGCACTGACCATATAGGACGACTTCAGAGGACATATAACGAGAACAATAGGCAAGTGAAGATACTTCGACAACATCAGTCTGCACACTGTATCTCTGTATTTTATCATCTCACAAAGATACCTCTGGAGCATATCAGTTCGCAACGATCATTCAAGACGACATCAGAACAGAAATGACCCATGAAACAGAGAGAACAAGAAACTTCGACTATGTTCACACTGTAGCTCTAAATTCTATTATCTGACATGCCTACAGATGGAACAGATACGATCGCACTGACCATATAGAAAGACTTTGAGGGACATATAACGAGATTATTAGGCAAGTGAGGATACTTCGACAACATCAGTCTGCACACTATATCTCTGTATTTTATCATCTCACATAGATACCTCTGGAGCATTTCAGTTCGCATTGATCATATGAGACGACATCAAAACGGGTATAACGCACACAACAGGCAGAACAAAAAAATTCGACTATATTTACACTGTAACTTTGCATTCTAGCATCTGACATGCCTACAGTTGAAGCAGATACGATCGCACTGACCATATAGGACGACTTCAGAGGACATGTAACGAGAACAATAGGCAAGTGAAGATACTTCGACAACATCAGTCTGCACAGCGTTTCTCTGTATTGTATCATCTCACATAGATACCTCTGTAGCATATATGTTCGCAACGATCATATAAGACGACATCGAAGTGGGTATAACAAACACAACAGGAAGAACAAGAAACTTCGACTCCGACTATGTTTTCACTTTAACTTCACAATCTAGAATCTGACATGCCTATGACTATAGTAGAAACGATCGCACTGACCAAATAAGATGACTTCAAAGGACATATAACGAGTACAATAGGCAAGTGAAGATACTTCGAGAACATCACTCTGCACACTGTATCTCTGTATTCTATCATCTCACATAGATACCTCTGGAGCATATAAGTTCGCAACGATCATATGAGACGACATCGAAGCGGGTATAACGCACACAACAGGAAGAATAAGAAATTCTGACTTCGACTATGTTTACTCTGTAACTTTGCGCATTCCAGCATCTGCCGATCACACTGACCATATAGGACGACTTCGAAGGACACATATCGGGAACAATAGGAGAGTGAAGATACTCTGACATCAGTCTGCACACTGTATTTCTGTACTCAATCATCTCACATAGATACCTATGGAGCTTATAAGTTCGCAACGATCATATGAGACGACGACGAAGCGGGTATATTGCACACAACAGGCAGAACAAGAAACTTCGACTTCGAGTATGTTTACTTTGTAGCTTTGCATTCTAGCATCTAGAATGCCCATTCAAGAAGTATATATGACAGCTCATTATATGCGAGTGGAGAACTATACTCTTTCATATCCACCAAAAACTTCGATTCAAACAATCAAGAGTCGGTAAACCGGCGTGTTCGCCAAAACTCAGAATTCATCAATCTTGATAATAAGTCGGTTATACATCTTATAGGTAGACATTTTCTAGTGTTTCCTGAATCTAAATAACGCTAACAACAGGGAGAGCAAGAAACTTCGACTTCGACTGTGTTTACACTGTAACTTCGCATTCTAGCATCTGATATGCCTACAGTAAATGCAGATACGATCGCACTGACCATATAGGACGACTCCGAAGGACATACAACGAGAACAATAGGCAAGTGAAGATACTTCGACAACATCAGTCCGCATACCGTATCTCTGTATTTTATCATCTCACATGGATACCTCTGGAGCATATGAGTTCGCAACTATTATATAAGACGACATCGAAGCGGGTATAACGCACACAACAGACAGAGCAAGAAACTTCGACCCCGAGTATGCTTACACTGTTACTCCGCATTCTAGCATCTGACATGCCTACAGCTGTAGCAGATACGATCGCACTGACCATATAAGAAGACTCCGAGGGACATATAACGAGAACAATTGACAAGTGAAGATACTTCGACAACATCAGTCTGCACACTGTTTCTCTGTATTCTATCATCTCACATGGATACCTCTGGAGCATATAAGTTCGCAACGATCATATGAGACGACATCGAAGCGGGTATAACGCACACAACAGGCTATTCGACTATGTTTACTTTGTAACTTTGCATTCTTGCATCCCAAATGCCCATTCAAGAAGTATATATGACAGCTCATTATATGCGAGTGGAGTACTTCACTTTCTCAATATAACCAGGAACTTCGATTCCAACAATCAAAAGTCGGTGAATCGGCGTGTTCGCCAAAACTTCGAATTCATCAATCTTGATAATAAGTCGGTTATACATCTCATAGGTAGACATTGTCTAGTGTTTCCTGAATCGAAATAACGCTTACAACAGGGAGAACAAGAAACTTTGACTTCGACAATGTTTATACTTTAACTCCGTATTCTAGCATCTGACATGCCTACAGTAATTGCAGATACGATCGCACTGACCATATAGGACGACTTCGAAGGACATATAACGAGAACAATAGGCAAGTGGAGATACTCAGACAACATCAGTCCGCACACCGTATCTCTGTATTCTATCATCTCACATGGATATCTCTGGAGCATATGAGTTCGCAACTATTATAAAAGACATCGAAGCGGGTATAACGCACACAACAGACAGAACAATAAACTTAGACCCCGACTATGCTTACACTGTTACTCCGTATTCTAGCATCTGACATGCCTACAGCTATAGCAGATACGATCGCACTGACCATATAAGAAGACTTCGAGGGACATATAACGAGAACAATTGACAAGTGAAGATAATTCGACAACATCAGTCTGCACACTGTATCTCTGTATTCTATCATCTCACATAGATACCTTTGGAGCATATGAGTTCGCAACGATCATATGAGATGACATCGAAGCGGGTATAACGCACACAACAGGCTATTCGACTATGTTTACTTTGTAACTTTGGATTCTAGCATCTCAAATGCTCATTCAAGAAGTATATATGACAGCTTATTATATGCGAGTAAAGTACTTCACTTTTTCATTATCACCAGAAACTTCAATTCCAACAATCAAAAGTCTGTAAATCGGCGTGTTCGCCAAAACTTCCAATTCATCAATTTTGATAATAAGTCGGTTATACATCTCATAGGTAGACATTGTCTAGTGTTTCCTGAATCGAAATAAGGCTTACAACAGGGAGAACAAGAAACTTTTACTTCGACAATGTTTATACTTAACTTCGCATTCTAGCATCTGACATGCCTACAGTTATTGCAGATACGATCGCACTGATCATATAGGACGACTTCGAAGGACATATAACGAGAACAATAGGCAAGTGGAGAAACTTCGACAACATCAGTCCGCACACAGTTTCTCTGTATTCTATCATCTCACATGGATACCTCTAGAGCATATGAGTTCGCAACTATTATATGAGAAGACATCGAAGCGGGTATAACGCACACAACAGGAAGAACAAGAAACTTCGACTTCGACTATGTTAACTTTGTAACTTTGCATTCTAGCATCTCAAATGCCCATTCAAGGAGTATATATGAGAGCTCATCATATGCGAGTGGAGTACTATACTTTTTCATATCCACCAAAAACTTCGATTCCAACAATCAAGAGTCGGTAAATCGGAGTGTTCGCCAAAACTCCCAATTTATCAATCTTGATAATAAGTCGGTTATACATCTTATAGGTAAACATTGTCTAGTGTTTCCTGAATCAAGATAACGCTCACAACAGGGGAAACAAGAAACTTCGACTTCGACTATGTTTATACTTCAACTTCGCATTCTAGCATCTGACATGCCTGCAGTTATTGCAGATACGATCGCACTGACCATATGGGACGACTTCGAAGGACATATAACGAAAACAATAGGCAAGTGAAGATACTTAGACAACATCAGTCCACACACCGTATCTCTGTATTCTATCATCTCACATGGATATCTCTGGAGCATATGAGTTCGCAACTATTATAAAAGACATCGAAGCGGGTATAACGCACACAACAGGCAGAACAAGAAACTTCGACTTCAACTATGTCTACACTGTAACTTTGCATTCTAGCATCTGACATGGATAAATTATAGCAGATGCGATGGCACTGACCATATGAGACGACTTTGAAAGCTTATAACGAGAACAATAGACGAATAAAGATACTTTGACAACATCAGTCAGCACACTGTATCTTTGTATTCTATCATCTCGCATTGATACCTTTGGAGCATATCAGTTCGCATCGATCATTTGAGACGACATCAAAACAGGAATGACGCATAAAACAGGGAGAACGAGAAACTTCGACTATGTTTACACTGTGGCTCTGAATTTTATTATCTGACATGCCCACAGATGAAACAGATACGATCGCATTGACCATATAGAAAGACTTTGAAAGACATATAATGAGATTAATAGGCAAGTGAGGATACTTCGACAACATCAGTCTGCACACTGTTTCTCTGTATTCCATCATCTCACATAGATACTTCTGGAGCATATCAGTTCGCATCGATCATATGAGACGACATCAAAACATGTATAACGTACACAACAGGCAGAACAAGAAACATCGACTATATTCACACTGTAACTTTGCATTCTAGCATCTGACATGCCTACAGTTCAAGCAGATACGATCGCACTGACCATATAGGACGACTTCAGAGGACGAGAACAATAGGCAAGTGAAGATACTTCGACAACATGAGTCTGCACACTGTATTCCTGTTTTGTATCATCTCACATAGATACCTCTGTAGCATATACAGTGTGACCCACTTCTGATGGAAACACCCCTGTATCTTTCGTTATCGTTGGGTACGGATCTTCAAATTCGCTGGAGCGAGAGATATACCAAAACTGCACTTTGATACCAAGTGGGATCATCTTCAGTGGAATACACTGCTCGCCAACAGCCATGGAACTACCCCAATTTCCGGAAAATGATTTTAGGAGTCAAAATAGGTCGAAAATTACTTCGCATTCGGAATCAGGACGCCCAATTCACTAACTGTTCATATTTTACTAGGAAAATTTTTTGTTCTGAAAAATTTGATTTTGTCGCACTTTTCACGGAAGCACCCCTGTATCTCACGTCATTGACTTTATCTTTGGACCCCTCTCCCTCCTGCAAATTTCAGAACCCTACCTCAATAACAACGTGAGATACGGGGGTACTTCCATGAGAAGTGAGACAAAATTTAATTTTTCTGAACTGAAAATTTACTAGGAAAATCCGAAGTGATTTTCAACCTATTCTGACTCCTGATATCATTTCCCGAAAATTGGGGTGGTTCCATAGCTGTTGGCGAGCAGTGTATATCACTGAAGATGACCCAACTTGGTCTTAGAGTGCAGTTTTGGTATATCTCTCGCTCCAACAAATTTCACGATCCTTACCCAACGATTACGTAAGATACAGGATTGTTTCCATTAGGAGTGGGTCACACTGTATGTTCGCAACGATCATATAAGACAACATCGAAGCAAGTATAACGCACACAACAGGCAGAACAAGAAACTTCGACTCCGACTATGTTTACACTGTAACTTAGCATTCCAGCATCTGACATGCTTGAAGCTATAACAGATACGATCGCACTGACCAAATAAGACAACTCCGAAGGACATATAACGAGAACAATAGGCAAGTGAAGATAGTTCGACAACATCAGTCTGCACACTGTATCTCTGTATCATATCATCTCACATAGATACCTCTGTAGCATATATGTTCGCAACGATCATATAAGACGACATCGAAGTGAGTATAACGCACACAACAGGAAGAACAAGAAACTTCGACTCCGACTATGTTCACACTGTAACTTCACATCCTAAAATCTGACATGCCTATAACTATAGTAGAAACGATCGCACTGACCATATAAGAGGACTTCGAAGGACATATAACAAGTACAATAAGCTAGTGAAGATACTTCGAGACCATCAGTCTGCACACTGTATCTCTGTATTCTATCATGTCACATGGATACCTTTGGAGCATGGTAGCTCGCAACGATCATATGAGTTGACATCGAATCGGATATAACGCACACAACAGGCAGAACAAGAAACTCTGACTTCGACTATGTTTACTTTGTAACTTTGCATTCTAGCATCTAGAATGCCCATTCAAGAAGTATATATGACAGCTCATTATATGCGAGTGGACAACTATACTTTTTCATATCCACCAAAAACTTCGATTTAAACAATCAAGAGTCGGTAAACCGGCGTGTTCGCCAGAACCTCGAATTTATCAATCTTGATAAGTCGGTTATACATCTCATAGGAAGACATTGTCTAGTGTTTCCTGAATCAAAATAACGCTAACAACAGGGATAGCAAGAAACTTCGGCTGTGTTTCTACTGTAACTTCGCATTCTAGCATCTGACATGCCTACAGTAATTGCAGATACGATCGCACTGACCATATAGGACGACTTCGAAGGACATACAACGAGAACGATAGGCAAGTGAAGATACTCCGACAACATCAGTCCGCATACCGTATTCCTGTATTCTATCATCTCACATGGATATCTCTGGAGCATATGAGTTCGCAACTATTATATAAGACGACATCGAAGCGGGTATAACGCACACAACAGGCAGAACAAGAAACTTTGACTCCGACTATGTTCACACTGAAACTCCGAATTTTTGCATCTGACATACCTACCGCAATAGCAGGTATGATCGCACTGACAATACGAGACGACTCCGAAGGACATATAACGAGAACAATAGGCAAGTGAAGATACTCCGACAACATCAGTCTGCATACCGTATCTCTGTATGTTATCATCTCACATGGACACCTCTGGAGCATATGATTTCGCAACTATTATATTAGACGACATCGAAGCGGGTATAACGCACACAACAGACAGAACAAGAAACTTCGACCCCGACTATGCTTACACTGTTACTCCGCATTCTAGCATCTGACATGCCTACAGCTATAGCAGATACGATCGCACTGACCATATAAGAAGACTTCGAGGGACATATAACGAGAACAATTGATAAGTGAAGATACTTCGACAACATCAGTCTGCACACTGTATCTCTGTATTCTATCATCTCAAATAGATACCTCTGGAGCATATAAGTTCGCAACGATCATATGAGACGACATCGAAGCGGGTATAACGCACACAACAGGCTATTTGACTATGTTTACTTTGTAACTTTGCAATCTAGCATCCCAAATGCCCATTCAAGAGGTATATATGACAGCTCATTATATGCGAGTGAAGTACTTTACTTTTTCATTACCACCAGAAACATCGATTCCAACAATCAAAAGTCGGTAAATCGGCGTGTTCGCCAAAACTTCGAATTCATCAATCTTGATAATAAGTCGGTTATACATCTCATAGGTAGACATTGTCTAGTGTTTCCTGAATCGAAATAACGCTTACAACAGGGAGAACAAGAAACTTTGATTTCGACAATGTTTATACCATAACTTCGCATTCTAGCGTCTGACATGCCTACAGTAATTGCAGATACGATCGCTTTGTTCATATAGGACGACTTCGAAGGACATATAACAAGAACAATAGGCAAGTGAAGATACTCCGATAACATCAGTCCGCATACCATATCTCTGTATTCTATCATCTCAGATAGATACCTCTGGAGCATATGAGTGCGCAACTATTATATTAGACGACATCGAAGCGGGTATAACGCACACAACAGACAGAACAAGAAACTTCGACACCGACTATGCTTACACTGTAACTCCGTATTCTAGCATCTGAAATGCCTACAGCTATAGCAGATACGATCGCACTGACCATATAAGAAGACTTCGAGGGATATATAACGAGAACAATTGACAAGTGAAGATACTTCGACAACATCAGTCTGCACACTGTATCTCTGTATTCTATCATCTCACATAGATACCTCTGGAGCATATAAGTTCGCAACGATCATATGAGACGACATCGAAGCGGGTATAACGCAC
This sequence comes from Phaedon cochleariae, assembly GCA_918026855.4. NCBI lineage: Eukaryota > Metazoa > Arthropoda > Insecta > Coleoptera > Chrysomelidae > Phaedon > Phaedon cochleariae. The sequence continues at coordinate 14,851,890 of OU896717.1, forward strand.
ACAACAGGCTATTCGACTATGTTTACTTCGTAACTTTGTATTCTAGCATCTCAAATGCTCATTCAAGAAGTATATATGACAGCTTATTAAATGCGAGTGAAGTACTTCACTTTTCATTACCACCAGTAACTTCGATTCCAACAATCAAAAGTCTGTAAGTCGGCGTGTTCGCCAAAACTTCAAATTCATCAATCTTGATAATAAGTCGGTTATACATCTCATAGGTAGACATTGTCTAGTGTTACCTGGATCGAAATAACGCTCACAACAGAGAGAACAAGAAACTTTGACTTTGACAATGTTTATACTTCAACTTCGCATTCTAGCATCTGACATGCCTACAGTAATTGCAGATATGATCGCACTGACCATATAGGACGATTTCGAAGGACATATAACGAGAACAATAGGCGAGTGGAGATACTTCGACAACATCAGTCCGCACACCATATCTCTGTATTCTATCATCTCACATGGATACCTCTAGAGCATATGAGTTCGCAACTATTATATGAGACGACATCGATGCGGGTATAACGCAAACAACAGGAAGAACAAGAAACTTCGACTTCGACTATGTTTACTTTGTAACTTTGCATTCTAGCATCTCAAATGCCCAATCAAGAAGTATATATGAGAGCTCATCATATGCGAGTGGAGTACTATACTTTTTCATATCCACCAAAAACTTCGATTCCAACAATCAAGTGTCGGTAAATCGGCGTGTTCGCCAAAACTCCCAATTCATCGATCTTGATAATAAGTCGGTTATACATCTTATAGGTAAACATTGTCTTGTGTTTCCTGAATCAAGATAACGCTTTCAACAGGAGAAACGAGAAACTTCGACTTCGACTATGTTTATACTTCAACTTAGCATTCTAGCATCTGACATGCCTACAGTAATTGCAGATACGATCGCACTGACCATATAGGACGACTTCGAAGGACATATAACGAAAACAATAGGCAAGTGAAGATACTCAGACAAGATCAGTCCACACACCGTATCTCTGTATCCTATCATCTCACATGGATACCTCTGGAGCATATGAGTTCGTAACTATTATATAGGACGACATCGAAGCATGTATAACGCACACAACAGGCAGAACAAGAAACTTCGACCTCGACTATGCTTACACTGTAACTCCGCATTCTAGCATTTGACATGTCTACAGATATAGCAGATACGATCGCACTGACCATATAACACGACTTCGAGGGACATGTAACGAGAACAATTGACAAGTAAAGATACTTCGACATCAGTCTGCACACTCTATCTCTGTATTATAACATCTCACATGAATACCTTTGTAGCATGGTAGTTCGCAACGATCATATGAGACGACATCAAATCGGGTATAACGCACACAACGAGCAGAACAGGAAACTTCGACTTCGACTATGTCTACACTGTAACTTTGCATTCTAGCATCTTACATGAATGAAGTTATAGCAGATGCGATAACACTGACCATATGAGACGACTTTGAAGGACTTATAACGAGAACAATAGACAAATAAAGATACTTTGACAACATCAGTCAGCACACTGTATCTCTGTATTCAATCATCTCACATAGATACCTTTGGAGCATATCTGTTCGCATCGATCATTTGAGACGACATCAAAACGGGAATGACGCATAAAACAGGGAGAACAAGAAACTTCGACTATGTTCACACTGTGGCTCTAAATTCTATTATCTGACATGCCTACAGATGAAACAGATACGATCGCACTGACCATATAGAAAGACTTTGAAGGACATATAACGAGATTAATAGGCAAGTGAGGATACTTCGACAACATCAGTCAGCACACTGTATCTCTGTATTTTATCATCTCACATAGATACCGCTGGAGCATATCAGTTCGCATCGATCATATGAGACGGAATCAAAACGGGTATAACGTACACAACAGGCTGAACGAGAAACTTCGACTATATTTACACTGTAACTTTGCATTCTAGCATCTGACATGCCTACAGTTAAAGCAGATACGATCGCACTGACCATATAGGACGACTTCAGAGGACATATAACGAGAACACATACATACAGATGGTTCGAATCATATTTATCAGAAAAAGATCAAGTGGTCAAAACGACAGAACTCTCCAAGAAGAGAAATATTGATCATGGTGTTCCACAGGGATCTGTGTTAGGACCTGAACTTTTCTCATTGTATGTCAACGACCTCACGAAAATTGATATAACTGAAAAGTTCACTCTATTCGCAGATGATACTACTTTATTATGGAATAGTAGGAATCCTCGAGATCTGCATCAAATGATATCATCTGATTTGAAAAAGGTGAAAGATTGCTGTGACGCCAATATTCTGTCGTTCAATATATCTAAAACTAGTATAGTATCATTCAGTTTCTTCCTTGATGAAATCACATTTGGTGATAATTTTATTGAGAGTAGAAATGATACTAAGTTTCTGGGATTGTTGATCGACAAAAATCTGAAATTTGGTAACCACGTCAAGATACTCACTGGTAAGATCTCTTCTGGATGTTATGCAGTGAGAGTGATTTCTAGGGAATTAGGATTCCATACTGCCAAGATGGTATATTATTCACTAATAGATTTCCAATTACGATATGGAATACCTTTCTGGGGAGTGTGCAGTCCAACGTCTTTAAAAACTCTGTTAATTCTACAGTAACGAGCGATAAGGTATTTGTGTAATGTCAAACCCCGAGATTCTTGCAGAATTTCATTTTCCAATAATAAAATATTGACAGTGATTGCGCTATCCATTCTGGAATCTGTTTGCCTGATAAATAAGCACAAGTTGAAATTCACTACAACTCCCATCCATCATAACACGCGTAACAGAAATTTCAGTTTGAAACTTCCTTTACCCACGAGAGAGTTCATTAAAGATTTCATATACTATAATGGTGGAAAAATGTACAACCACTTGCCAGTTGATATTGTCGCGAGCCGGCCTATTCATTAATACCCCTTTATTTGATTATTATTCAATGTTCATGAAAAACGCCTGGCTCACGATCTAGGGGGTAAACTCAGATGGTGGAGATTCAATAAATAAGATCTTGGATAAAAATGGAACATGTTCATTCAATAATTGTTAAGGAAATAAATCGCCTTCAACAAGAATGTATGAGTTACAAATAAAATATCGAAATTACACTTACCGGAGATTCATTTTTAGAGAGGTGGTCGAGGTGTGGTCTCGTTCGCAGCTAGGTACAATCTGATTATTCCGCTCCCATTGGAAGTCGCGAATAATATCCAATTCAGCAAAATTGGCATTATTTGATGATTATTGCAATTCCTTATATTTGGATATCTGAATAATTTATTCGTTATAGTCTAGTGAATAGAATTAATATGGGATTTGGAAATAATATGCTGTGACCTTTGACAGTTCTAACTAGGATTGTTCGCGTTCAGAGAATAAACAATCCAAAACCGTCAGAAGCATGCACAAGTCCACAGAACCCAAAAATCATACAGTTCTGTGAAACTGCGCATGCTTCTGACAGTTTCGGACGCAAGAATTCAGATGACCATGAATTACTAATAGGCGATTACTACGGACCAATCAGAAACAGCAAAGTAGCGCCTGCGTGGTTGCGATTCATCCTGATTGGACACAGCTGATTGGATTTGTGAGATTAGTGTATAGTGAGGAAGTATCATTTCATTGGATTAAACTAATAGATCTTTTTTCCAAATTAGTTTCTTATGAAAATGTTAGTTTCATTTGAAGATATGATCCTTCCTCACTAATACATTAATCTCAATCACCTGTGCCCAATCAGGATGAATCGCAACCACGCAGGCACTACTTTGCTGTTTCTGATTGATTCGTGAAAGTCGCCTATTAGTAATTCATGGTTATCTGAATTCTTGCTGGTAGCACACCATAAGAACAATCAAAACAAAGATCCTTTCTTGACAGTTTGTTGTTCTGAGAATGTATGTTATTTTGGAAAACGTCAAAACGTGATACTATTAAATGTAAACAGTGTGGTCCTTGTCATTACTTTTGTAATAGATCTATTACTATTCCACGGAGATTGTTACAATATTACGATTTGTCATGAATCTATTACTATTGGGCGTTAGCACCAAAATATGATGTTTTGTTACTGTTAGCACCAAAATATGATGTTTTGTTACTAAAAAATCTATTTCTGTCTAATTTGTGCGATATGGTTTTACAAGAATGACATTCAGAATGTCAAATGTCAGATTTTTAGGATCTATTACCTTTTGATACAAATCTGTTACCATTTTCCAAGAAAATCTATTACGAAAAAATCAGACCCAGGAACAACACTGAATGTGAAGTTTTTGTTTCTGACAATTTGCTTGGAATGTGACGATGCATTT
>OU896717.1:14856775-14874342 GCA_918026855.4 Phaedon cochleariae
TGACTCTCTTAAGGGAAGATATATCATTGATTATCGTTCGAGAATATACAGTGTGTATGATGGTAAATGAGATTTATATCATGCAATATTCAGTCGGACAACATTTTTCCCGAAATCGACTACTCAAACTCGCAAAGAAATCGATAAATCTGAAATTTTACAAATCATAGCTCTCTTAATAGACGATATATCATAGATTTTTCTTCGAGTATATACAGTGTGTATGATGGTGAATAAGATCTATATCATGCAATATTTTGCCGGCCAAGATTTTTCCGAAATCGACTACTCAAACTCGCGAAGAATTCGATAAATCTGAAACTTTGAAAAATCATAGCTCTCTTAATAGATGATATATCATTGATTTTTCTTTGAGAATATACAGTGTGTATGATGATGAATAAGATCTATATCATGCAATATTTTGCCGGCCAAGATTTTTACTGAAATCGACTACTCAAACTCGCGAAGAAATCAATGAATCTGAAACTTTGAAAAATCATAGCTCTCTTAATAGACGATATATCAATGATTTTTCTTCGAGTATATACAGGGTATATGATGGTGAATTAGATCTATATCATGTAATATTTTGCCGGCCAAGATTTTTCCCGAAATCGACTACTCAAATTCGCGAAGAAATCGACAAATCTGAAACTTTGAAAAATCATAGCTCTCTTAATAGACGATATATCATTGATTTTTCTTCGAGTATATACAGGGTATATGATGGTGAATAAGATCTATATCATGCAATATTTTGCCGGCCAAGATTTTTCCCAAAATCGACTACTCAAACTCGCGATGGAATCGATAAATCTGAAACTTTGGAAAATCATAGCTCCCTTAATAGACCATGTATCATTGATTTTTCTCCTAAGATATACAGTGTGTATGATGATGAATGAGATCTATATCATGCAATATTTTGCCAGACCAGATTTTCTCCGAAATCGACTACTCAAACTCGCAAAAAAATTGATAAATCTGAAACTTTGAAAAATCATAGCACTCTTAATACACCATGTATCATAGATTTTTCTCCGAGGATATACAGTGTGTATGATGATGAATAAGATCTATATCATGCAATATTTTGCCGGCCAAGATTTTTCCCAAAATCGACCACTCAAACTCGCGATGAAATCGATAAATCTGAAACTTTGAAAAATCATAGCTCTCTTAATAGACCATATATCATAGATTTTTCTCCGAGGAAATACAGTGTGTATGATGATGAATAAGATCTATATCATGCAATATTTTGCCGGCCATGATTTTTCCCAAAATCGACTACTCAAACTCGCGATGAAATCGATAAATCTGAAACTTTGAAAAATCATAGCTCTCTTAATAGACCATATATCATTGATTTTTCTCCTAAGATATACAGTGTGTATGATGATGAATGAGATCTATATCATGCAATATTTTGCCAGACCAGATTTTCTCCGAAATCGACTACTCAAACTCGCGAAAAAATTGATAAATCTGAAACTTTGAAAAATCATAGCTCTCTTAATACACCATGTATCATAGATTTTTCTCCGAGGATATACAGTGTGTATGATGATGAATAAGATCTATATCATGCAATATTTTGCCGGCCAAGATTTTTCCCAAAATCGACCACTCAAACTCGCGATGAAATCGATAAATCTGAAACTTTGAAAAATCATAGCTCTCTTAATAGACCATATATCATTGATTTTTCTCCTAAGATATACAGTGTGTATGATGATGAATGAGATCTATATCATGCAATATTTTGCCGGACCTGATTTTTCCCGAAATCGACTACTCAAACTCGCAAAAAATTGATAAATCTGAAACTTTGAAAAAATCATAGGTCACTTAATAATACACCATGTATCATTGATTTTTCTTCGAGGATATACAGTGTGTATGATGATGAATGAGATCTATATCATGCAATATTTTGCCGGAATAGATTTTTCCTGAAATCGACTACTCAAAATCGCGAAGAAATCAATGAATCTGAAACTTTGAAAAATCATAGCCTCAATAGACGATATATCATTGATTTTTCTTCGAGTATATACAGGGTGTATGATGAAAATCGACTACTCAAACTCGCGAAGAAATTGATAAATCTTAAACTTTGAAAAATCATAGCTCACTTAATACACCATGTATCATTGATTTTTCTTCGAGGATATACAGTGTGTATAATGATGATAAAATCGAAAATAATCACAAGTGCAAAGTTATCCACTGGAACATTTCCTACAAATTATTACCCAAAATTTTTTCCGTAAACCCAATAGTACAGGAAATAAAGTAAAAAATATGAAGAAAAAAAAAATTCGAACGACCCATAGGGTACCATGAAGATATATTGAGAAACAAAAGATTATCGATAGATGAAGATCATCGACTTCCACGGAACCATGAAATATTTCTTCCTTTTGTTGATTGTATCTCATAAACGGAAACAGTCTTGCAAAATCTGATTAGGCCATCTTGAGTTTCACAAGAAAGTGGTTAAGGACCGCGAAAACCGCAAGGTTCTATCTCCAAAGATAACTGAGATATCAGGCAAAAGCATCGAAAACTGGACACACTGTACATCCAATCCAAAGGACCAATACTCGGACCAATACAATCCATTCAGCGTGAAAGCAGCCACGTCTTCCAGCCACGACTCCGCTGAAATTTTACGGCGCGCTACAAAACACCAACGGTAGTCAATTATTAAAAACGTGGCTGGCCAGCCACAAAATATCTAAAGCTGTTCGAATTTACTGGACACAGATTTTTTCTATCACATACAGTGTGTATGAATAAGATTGAATGAAAACACACAATATTTTGCTTGGCATGAATTTTGTCATATTCCACCTCTCAGACTCTCGACGAAAAAAACGATAAATTCAAAACTTCGAAAAATCATGACTCTCTTAAGGGAAGATATATCATTGATTATCGTTCGAGAATATACAGTGTGTATGATGGTAAATGAGATTTATATCATGCAATATTCAGTCGGACAACATTTTTCCCGAAATCGACTACTCAAACTCGCAAAGAAATCGATTGTTGGATATACACAGTCCACTGTGTACGTAGACAAAAATGAAATATAAACCAATGTATTTATTATCGTTGAATATCTAGAAATGTCGACAGTGCAGCGCACGAGGGCCACATTAAATTTGTTTATTTAAAATACATAAATGAAAGCAATGTGTATGGTATAGATGAGGAGAGACTGCTTACTATGCATATACTTATGTACTTAGTTTTCCTAGAGACGTTTTCTATATGATGATTCTTACATCGGCGTGCTTTCCGAGTGGTCTTGATTTGAAGAGAACAATATACAGTTTTAAAGTATAACACACGGACTTGTTATTTCCATAACCAATTTCCATCAGGTTATGGGCCCAGATTGCTAATCCAGTGTGCTAGCTCATAAGTGTGTATTTGTGTACTTCGTGTAATCTGAAGTGACTATGGAAAATTTGAAAGTGAAGAGAAACATTAAATCATTCGACGGGGACAGATATGGTGTGTGGAAATTCAGAATACGGGCTTTGTTAACTGAACTTGACGTTATTAAAGTTATCGATGAGGAAATCCCTGATCCAATGACTGATGTGTGGAATAAAGCTGAACGCACAGCCAAAAGTGTTCTTGTGGAGTATTTGGCTGACTCTTTCCTTGGTTTCGCAAAAACAGACAATACCGCAAAGGAAGTTTTGTGTAGTTTGGATGCAATTTATGAACGCAAGAGTATAGCTACGCAACTGGCTTTACGCAAGAAATTGCTGGGACTCAAATTGCAAGGTGACACATCTCTAATGCAACACTTCAGAACCTTCGATGATATAGTTACAGAACTATTGGCAGCAGGTGCAAAATTAGAAGAGACTGATAAGGTATCTCATTTATTGTTGACTCTCCCTACATCTTATGATGGAGTTATAACAGCACTGGAAACATTATCCGAGGATAATTTGACTTTACCATTTGTGAAAACAAGACTCCTAGATCATGAGGTCAAATTAACCACTGAAAGCCGCGATACAAGCGCAAAAATACTTCACGTTGAAAATAGTGATGTATCAACAAGAAAGCAAAACTTTGAGACCGCTGGACAATTCAAACATCATCGTCCAGGACATTATAAACCAAGACAGTTCAAATTCACTAAGAAAACTTCAAATATGAAGTGCTATCATTGTGGTCGAAAAGGTCACTTGAAACTGAATTGTTATCATTACAAAAAGGCACGCACATACAAACCAGCTGATAGAAAGAGAACCATTCAAACCATCCAGGTATCTCAGCAACGATCAGCACCAAGTGAAAACGCATCTGGTTTTGCATTTATGGCTGGAGATTTCGAATGTTTCGACAAAGAAGAGAATAAAATCACATTCCTCCTAGACTCTGGAGCATCCGATCATCTTGTAAACAGAGACGATATATTTGGCAAATTGGTTAAATTGCAAACTCCAATCAAAATCTCTGTAGCTAAAAATGGGACCTACATAACAGCGACAAAGAGAGGAACGATTAATGTCATCAGCAACATGGGTATTCCAGGTATTCTTGAGGATGTCTTCTACTGTCCAGACGTTCCGTACAATTTGCTGTCCGTGCGGAGAATGCAACAGGCTGGAATGACAGTGGTATTCACTCCAGAGGGTGTTTCCATAAGCAAAGGTGGTAAGACCATTATGATGGGTAAGTATTTGCACAATTTGATTGGTATTGATCTCTTGATCAATACAAATGTACCAACTTCTATTGTTCAAGTACATAGTAGCACAAAAACTAATAATTATGAATTGTGGCATCAACGTTTAGGCCACATTGGAAAATCTAAATTTTTAGAGTTGAAAAATAAACAAATGATCGAAGATGTGGGTCAAATCGATCAAATAACACCTAATGATGATTTATGTGAAGCGTGTATAAGTGGTAAACAAGCACGTCTACCATTCAAGAAGGGTAAAGATAAAACGCACGTAAAACGACCCTTATTTATTGTTCATTCAGATGTGGCTGGTCCTATTACACCTTCAACAATCAATAACAAAAATTATTTTGTTCTTTTTGTCGACCAATATACTCACTATTGTGTTACATATTTGATTACATATAAATCAGATGTATTTTCCGTTTTTCGTGATTTTGTTGCAAAAAGTGAGGCTCATTTTGATTTGAAAATTGTCAATCTATATTGTGACAATGGAAGGGAATATTTATCGACTGAAATGAAGGACTATTGTGTAACGAAAGGAATTAGTTATCATTTGACAGTTCCCAGAACCCCACAGTTAAATGGTGTCTCAGAGCGTATGGTAAGAACTATCACAGAAAAAGCTCGTGCAATGATTCATGGTGCAAAATTAGAGAAGGTTTTTTGGGGTGAGGCAGTTTTAACTGCAACATTGTTAATAAATATAACACCGACTAAAGCTCTAAAACAGTTCAAAACACCATATGAAATGTGGCATAGCAAAAAGCCGCAAGTAAAATATTTGAAGATTTTTGGTTCAACCGTTTATATCCACAATAAAACCAGAAAATCAAAATTTGATGAAAAATCCTGAAAAGCTCTACTAGTTGGTTTTGAACCGAATGGTTATAAAGTGTGGAATGTGGAAACTGAAAAATTTGTTGTCGTAAGAGATGTCATTGTAGATGAAACAAATTTCTTAGTATCTAGGCCTATGGCTGAGCCTGAAGGGAAGTCGCCAAATTCCCATATTGATGATAAAACTGATGCATCTGACTTACAGTCAAAATCAGTGGGTTATAAATCTGATAGTGATAAATCAGATAAATTATCGAGATATGAAACTGATGCATCTGACTTCCAGTCAAAATCAGTGGGTAATAAATCTGATAGTGCTAAATCAGAGAAACGTATGCGATATGAAACTGATGCATCTGACTTTCAGTCAAAATCAGTGGTAAAAAAAATCTGGTATTGATAAACCAGATAAATCAAAAACCAGGATAGAGGTAAAATCTAATGAAGGTATTAAATTAGATGATGGGAAAAATGGGCGAAGTGAAGTACCATCGTTTTCTGAACTCAGGCGGAGTGACAGAATCAAAAATCGTACGACAATTTCTTATAATGAAGACGATAATATATCCAATGATTACCTTTTGTGCGCCCAATCTATTGTATGTACAATTCCCACTTCATTTCAGGAAATTCAGAATAGAACTGATAAAGTTAAATGGGAAGAAGCTATTCAAGATGAAATTAATTCTCTTGTAATCAACAAAACATGGTCGTTAGTATGGAAACCTGTGAACACAAATATAGTTGATTGTAAATGGGTATTTGCTCTTAAAAATGACGAATTTGGAAACCCATCGAAATATAAAGCTCGTCTTGTTGCTCGAGGTTTCAGTCAGGAATACTTGAAAGATTATAATGAAACATTTGCACCAGTTGCAAGAATTTCAAGTTTCAGATTCATAATTGCATTTTCAAATCAATTTAATCTTCTTGTTCATCACATGGATGTGAAAACTGCTTTCCTGAATGGAATATTAAAAGAAGAAATTTATATGAAAGTTCCTGAAGGGGTTAAAAGCAAACCAAATCAAGTTTGCAAAATGCATAAAGCTTTGTATGGGTTGAAACAAGCAGCAAGATGTTGGTTTGAAGTGTTTGAAAAAGCTCTGAAAGACATAGGTTTTAGAAATTCGTCAGTAGACCGTTGTATTTATATTCTAGATAAGGGTGATATATCTGAAAATATTTATGTTGTACTTTATGTGGATGACCTAGTCATTGCCACTGCTGAACATGAAACAATGTGTAGTTTCAAGAATTATTTAGCGAGTAAATTTCGCATGGTTGATTTAAATTCTATCAAACTGTTTCTGGGAATTAAATTAGAAAGAACAGAAAATAGAATAACTCTAGATCAGAGTGCATACATAAAAAACAATTCTACAGAAATTCAATATGTATGATTGTAAATCTGTCAGCACTCCTCTCCCAAGTAAATTAGACTATAAATCACTGAATTCCGAAGAGAAATATGATAGCCCTTGCCGAAATCTTATTGGCTGTTTAATGTATGTGATGCTGTGTACTCGACCCGACCTTAGCACAGCTGTAAATATTTTGAGCAGGTACCTAAACAAAAATAATAAAGAACTTTGGCAATGTCTGAAGAGGGTACTTAGATATCTCAAGGGTTCAATGAACTTGAAGTTGACCTATATTCGAGGTGATTATGAAAATATTTTGAGCGGATATGTTGATTCCGATTGGGGTGGTGATGATGAAAATGACAGAAGAAGTACAACTGGTTATTTATTTAAATTATTTGAGCGATGTGTGATATGTTGGAGTACAAAAAGACAGACATCAGTAGCAGCCTCATCCACTGAAGCTGAATATATGGCTCTTTTTGAAGCTGTCAGAGAAGCACTTTGGCTAAAATCATTAGCAAAGAGTATTGATATAAATATTTCAGGACCGGTTATAATTTATGAAGATAATAATGGTTGTATCAGTATTGCTAATAATCCAACAAATCACAAACGATCTAAGCATATTGATATAAAATATCATTTTTCTAGAGAACAAGTTGAAAATGGTGTAATAAAATTGAAATATCTTTCGACAGGTGAACAAATAGCTGATTTGTTGACCAAGCCATTGCCAGCAGTTAAATTCCAAGATTTCCGAACTGGAATGGGTCTTGAAGAAATTATTAGTAAATAAGTTAAATGGTCTGATTAGGTTTTACTGGGTTTCCCTAATCCTGAGCAACAAATGTTGGGCCATATTATACCCCAGAAATACACGAGGAAAGCATGTCCGTTGTCTCTCTCAAAAGTGTTGCAAGGTTATATTATTTTTAGAAAAATAGTGTACGACATATTATATTCAAGGTATATTGAATTCTATTTTTTTTGGTTTATGAATTTATTTTTGAGGGGGCGTGTTGGATATACACAGTCCACTGTGTACGTAGACAAAAATGAAATATAAACCAATGTATTTATTATCGTTGAATATCTAGAAATGTCGACAGTGCAGCGCACGAGGGCCACATTAAATTTGTTTATTTAAAATACATAAATGAAAGCAATGTGTATGGTATAGATGAGGAGAGACTGCTTACTATGCATATACTTATGTACTTAGTTTTCCTAGAGACGTTTTCTATATGATGATTCTTACATCGGCGTGCTTTCCGAGTGGTCTTGATTTGAAGAGAACAATATACAGTTTTAAAGTATAACACACGGACTTGTTATTTCCATAACCAATTTCCATCATCGATAAATCTGAAATTTTACAAATCATAGCTCTCTTAATAGACGATATATCATAGATTTTTCTTCGAGTATATACAGTGTGTATGATGGTGAATAAGATCTATATCATGCAATATTTTGCCGGCCAAGATTTTTCCCGAAATCGACTACTCAAACTCGCGAAGAAATCGATAAATCTGAAACTTTGAAAAATCATAGCTCTCTCAATAGATGATATATCATTGATTTTTCTTTGAGAATATACAGAATGTATGATGATGAATAAGATCTATATCATGCAATATTTTGCCGGCCAAGATTTTTCCTGAAATCGACTACTCAAACTCGCGAAGAAATCAATGAATCTGAAACTTTGAAAAATCATAGCTCTCTTAATAGACGATATATCAATGATTTTTCTTCGAGTATATACAGGGTATATGATGGTGAATTAGATCTATATCATGTAATATTTTGCCGGCCAAGATTTTTCCCGAAATCGACTACTCGAATTCGCGAAGAAATCGATAAATCTGAAACTTTGAAAAATCATAGCTCTCTTAATAGACGATATATCATTGATTTTTCTTCGAGTATATACAGGGTATATGATGGTGAATAAGATTTATATCATGCAATATTTTGCCGGCCAAGATTTTTCCCAAAATCGACTACTCAAACTCGCGATGGAATCGATAAATCTGAAACTTTGGAAAATCATAGCTCCCTTAATAGACCATGTATCAATGATTTTTCTTCGAGGAAATACAGTGTGTATGATGATGAATAAGATCTATATCATGCAATATTTTGCCGGCCATGATTTTTCCCAAAATCGACTACTCAAACTCGCGATGAAATCGATAAATCTGAAACTTTGAAAAATCATAGCTCTCTTAATAGACCATATATCATTGATTTTTCTCCTAAGATATACAGTGTGTATGATGATGAATGAGATCTATATCATGCAATATTTTGCCAGACCAGATTTTCTCCGAAATCGACTACTCAAACTCGCGAAAAAATTGATAAATCTGAAACTTTGAAAAATCATAGCTCTCTTAATACACCATGTATCATAGATTTTTCTTCGAGGATATACAGTGTGTATGATGATGAATAAGATCTATATCATGCAATATTTTGCCGGCCAAGATTTTTCCCAAAATCGACCACTCAAACTCGCGATGAAATCGATAAATCTGAAACTTTGAAAAATCATAGCTCTCTTAATAGACGATATATCATTGATTTTTCTTCGAGTATATACAGGGTATATGATGGTGAATAAGATCTATATCATGCAATATTTTGCCGGCCAAGATTTTTCCCAAAATCGACTACTCAAACTCGCGATGGAATCGATAAATCTGAAACTTTGGAAAATCATAGCTCCCTTAATAGACCATGTATCATTGATTTTTCTCCTAAGATATACAGTGTGTATGATGATGAATGAGATCTATATCATGCAATATTTTGCCAGACCAGATTTTCTCCGAAATCGACTACTCAAACTCGCAAAAAAATTGATAAATCTGAAACTTTGAAAAATCATAGCTCTCTTAATACACCATGTATCATAGATTTTTCTTCGAGGATATACAGTGTGTATGATGATGAATAAGATCTATATCATGCAATATTTTGCCGGCCAAGATTTTTCCCAAAATCTGAAACTTTGAAAAATCATAGCTCTCTTAATAGACCATATATCATTGATTTTTCTCCTAAGACATACAGTGTGTATGATGATGAATGAGATCTATATCATGCAATATTTTGCCGGACCTGATTTTTCCCGAAATCGACTACTCAAACTCGCAAAAAATTGATAAATCTGAAACTTTGAAAAAATCATAGGTCACTTAATAATACACCATGTATCATTGATTTTTCTTCGAGGATATACAGTGTGTATGATGATGAATGAGATCTATATCATGCAATATTTTGCCGGAATAGATTTTTCCTGAAATCGACTACTCAAAATCGCGAAGAAATCAATGAATCTGAAACTTTGAAAAATCATAGCCTCAATAGACGATATATCATTGATTTTTCTTCGAGTATATATACAGGGTAGTATGATGAAAATCGACTACTCAAACTCGCGAAGAAATTGATAAATCTGAAACTTTGAAAAATCATAGCTCACTTAATACACCATGTATCATTGATTTTTCTTCGAGGATATACAGTGTGTATAATGATGATAAAATCGAAAATAATCAGAAGTGCAAAGTTATCCACTGGAACATTTCCTACAAATTATTACCCAAAATTTTTTCCGTAAACCCAATAGTACAGGAAATAAAGTAAAAAATATGAAGAAAAAAAAAATTCGAACGACCCATAGGGTACCATGAAGATATATTGAAAAACAAAAGATTATCGATAGATGAAGATCATCGACTTCCACGGAACCATGAAATATTTCTTCCTTTTGTTGATTGTATCTCATAAACGGAAACAGTCTTGCAAAATCTGATTAGGCCATCTTGAGTTTCACAAAAAAGTGGCTAAGGACCGCGAAAACCGCAAGGTTCTATCTCCAAAGATAACTGAGATATCAGGCAAAAGCATCGAAAACTGGACACACTGTACATCCAATCCAAAGGACCAATACAATCCATTCAGCGTGAAAGCAGCCACGTCTTCCAGCCACGACTCCGCTGAAATTTTACGGCGCGACTTAAAAGATTCGGACCACGAATTTGGTTTTTAAAAACTTTTATTTTATTGGCAAGTGAATCGTACAATATCTAAGTCAAGACTGACTGAACTGTGTTCTTACAAATCGGGAATAACAAAGTTTAAATCAGCACTTCTCACGAGAAATATCAAAGTGCTGGTGAAGCGTTTCCTATTTCATGGCAAACCGTGAGAATCGTTCATGTAACTCCTCCATCCCTAATGGAAAGCATTTTTCATGGAGTGAAGAATGCTCGAGGGTGCGCTTCTGGTGTTGAGGTCGGCAAGGCCTCGGATTCTTCTTGCGTCTTCTCTTCTGATGATCTTCGGTTTCGGAGGAATCTAACAATATGATAGACTCCAGCCAACATCAATAGGACATAGATCAGGATGATCCAGTGGCTGCTCTGTGATTTCTCGGTGTGACTAAGGATCATCGGTGTCAGCTTCTTCTGCTCGCTCTGAAGTGTATGGATTTCGTCTAGAGGGATGTCATCAATGACGATCTCGGCTTTGGACATCTTTGATGGACCATGAGGGACGGTGATTTCGGGCAGCAGCATTGGTTGACCATTGGATACATCTTTCTGGTTAATGAACTGATCGCTATCGGTTCCAAATCGGCATCCTAGGGGCAGGGTTATTAGATAATTGCCTTGCAGGGTTGTGAAGTCAGTGCGCTCGCATATCGTTCGGATTTTCGTTTCGTTTGGGAATACTGCAATGTAGTGGGACTCGTCAATCTGTTGGACCATATTCCTCGTGGTGCGTATTTGAGTCTGATGGCAATTTTTGTAGGTGGATTCCATTTGTAATAGCTGGAATACACAGTCTTCTTCTTTGATGCCGTCCATTAGTTTTTCTTCGGTACAGTAGTAGTCAGGATGCAAGGCCATACAGGGCGATGATGTGTATTGATAGAAATTTTCATTCATGATCAGATAGGTATTAAGGGGGATAATTGTTGTTGAATTTTGTGTTGGAATGGAATAGAGGTGGTAATAATAAAAGGTTTCCGGGTGTATTATTGGAAAGTGGAGAACGAAAACAATCTTTTTGTCTGAATAATATGCTTCAATATCTATTATTTCGTAATACTTGTGAATGTCATGGGCGATATCAGGAAATATCAATTGATCCAGAGAATAAAATTTCAGAATAGATTCAACGATAGACTTGAGTTCGTCAATTTTCAATATACTACTGTGAGGAACTTTGAGTTTAGCAAACGTTACCGCATTCTCAATATCATTCAGAAGTTGAATGATTATATTGAGTGACAAATTCATTTGATCCAAAATATTCTTGGTTTCCAAATAGTCGTTGAAATCGTAGATAAATTTATTCAATTCAGAATTAATCCGATTCAAACCAGAAGTTATAACTTCTTGATTATGTTTGATTAAAGTGATTGTTTTATTAAAATTAGTGATAATTTTGGTAGTAAGAGAAATGTCTTTATTCAATTTCTGTACGATTTCTTTCTGATTATTCTCTAAGTCCTGGATTGCTTGGTTATAGTGGATTGCGTCGTTCGCATCTAAATTGCCAGAAATTCCTTTTATGATGGTACCTAAACCGTCAATGAGACCACGTTTCATCCTGCTATTGGGACATATAGAATGGAATTTTTGTTCAGCTGATTTTAATTGATATAGTAATGATTTATCGAAATTTTGAAGTTCAAGGAAATATGGGCTAAGTGCATTTTGAATAGAATCTGTAATATTTTCATATTGGAGTCTTAACGATTCTAGTTCTATCTGAATGGGAGTGAGGTCAAAATAATGGATGAAGGTATGGGTTTTGTATTTAAGCTTGGCTAGGCCCAGCTTGAACGGAAGGATCCCCGGATTTTTGTTCAGATTGGTTATTTGTACTTCCTGGGACATTGCTAGCACTATTAGGTGATACCTGCAACAATTTAGGCTTATTAGCCGGAGGTCTTCTCAAATTTTGTTTGTGAAGTGTTTTTCGGGTGGATGTTACTTTAATGTTCCTGTTCCGGACCACTTTGTCCTTAGAAAATCTCTTAGTCAATTTATTGCGATTGTTTGAAGTCAACTTTCTATATACGTTTGTTTCAGGTTCATAGTTCAAAGGTTCTTGTCTGTCTTTGTTGTGTTTCTCTATCGATTTCAGTTTCTGTTCGGTCAGCTGTTCATTTAGTTTTTTGTAAATTAGTTTCGTGATGTCTCGATGTTCTTGAATATAGTTATTCATAAGACTCTCATTCAGATTTATGTCAAAAGGATCTTTACTATCTAAATGACCGTTAACGATGTTAATAGGTTTTTGTTTTGTCACAGAGTGTACTGAATTGTTATATCCTAGAATTGCATAGGGCATATGATTTAAAATGTCAATTTTGTCATTATTTTTGCTTTTTATTACTCTTAAATGCTCAATTATAGTTGAATGGAATCTTTCGATTGCTCCATTAGATTGTGGATTATTGACTGTAATATAGTGAGTGTTGATTTTATGCGTTTTGAAAAATTCTTGAACAACAGAGTTTTTCAATTCGGTTCCATTATCCATCACAACTAAATTTGGAAGCCCGTGATGGGTCATAAAAATGAGAAAGGCCTTAACTACTTCTACGCCTGATAGTCCTGTAAGAGGGTATGCTTGAGCATATTTAGAGAAGGTGTCTATGATTGTGAGAAATTTTTGTCCTTGTGCTTGAAAAGTGTCAATGTGAACTATTTCGAATGGTTTCGAGGGTGTAGGTGTTATCATCAGTTTTTGCTTGGGTGGATTTCGGTCGTATTTATTAGTTTGACAAATTTCACAAAGTGTTATGTATTCGGTCACGTCAGTCTTCAGTCCAGGCCAATAATATGTCCTTTTAATTCTGTTTTCTGTCTCTGTTATACCGCGGTGGTTGTTTTGGTCCTCGTGATAAATTTTTATTATTTCTTTTTGTGTGAAGTCTTTGTCAGTAATGTCTCTCAAAACCGTGTTGCATCTTACTAATTTATAAGCAGAATTCTTGAAAGTTTTTCGAATGATTTCGCAAAACTGAGGAAAGTATGTGTCGTCTTCGAAATGTATTGCATAAGTGAATTTTGGATCTAAGTAGTTTTTGAATAAGTCAATTACGTTTTTTTCTAAGTCATTGATTGATATTTGTGCCAAAAGACGTCTTTTTGTCGGAAAAATTTGTTTTGTGGTAGGTTTCGCTGGTGAGTGGAGTACAAATTTTATAATTATCTGATGATCAAAAATATTCAATGATTTTTCGGATACCGGTATGTCTAAAATCGGTTCTTCATGACTACTATGGACAGTATCGCTGTTTTCCGGTTCTTCGGCAGAAATTGTTTCTTCCGATTGCGGTTCTTCCGTATTTCTGACATCATCGATAATTGGCTGTTCACTGACATTTCCAATCATCGACAAGTTGTCCTCATCAGATGGTTTACTTTTTTCCAAGGTTTTATAGAAATTGTCCATATAATCTTCTAGTTCTTTAGTGTGAATTTCTATTCGTGATAGGGAATCAGCATTTGTGTTGAGTTTCCCTTTTTTATATTCGATTTCGTATTCAAACTCTTCCAGTTTGAGACGCCATCGCACAAGTCTAGAATTTGGTTCTTTGAGTGACATCAGCCACTTCAACGGTTGGTGGTCGGTCAAAATTTTGAATTTTCTACCATAAAGGTAGGGGCGGAAATATTTTGTTGCCCAAACGATAGCCAAAAGTTCCTTTTCAATTGTACTATAATTAAGTTCTGATGCACTAAGTGTCCTAGAAGCGTACGCCACTGGTTTATCGCTACCAATAGGTCCTTGCGACAAAATAGCACCAATGGCTACATTGCTAGCGTCAGTAGTCAAGTTAAAAGTTTTGGTGAAGTCTGGGTATTGTAAAAGGGGTTCATTAGTTAAAAGAGTCTTGCAATCTTCAAAACATTTAATGAATTCGGGTGTATGACTAATTTTGGCATCTTTTTTCAAACAGAGAGTAAGTGGTTTTGTAATACGGGCAAAGTCTTTAATAAATTTTCGATAATAACCTAATAACCCTAGGAATCCTTTGATTTCCTTGGTTGTTCGGGGTATTGGATATTTTTTGATTGCTATGATTTTGTCGGGATTTGGCTTCACGCCCTCAGGGGTAACCACGTGGCCAAGGTAAGCCACTTCTTTTTTCATAAATTCGGACTTGTCCAGTTGAATTTTGAAATTAGTTTCCCTCAGCCTCTGAAAGACTTTAGTTAGGTTGACAATGTGTTCCTGCAGAGAAGTGGAATAAATAATGATATCATCTAGGTATACTAGACAAATTTCATTCTGTAAACCACGGAGGATGTTATCCATCACTCTCTGGAACGTTGCCGGGGCATTCTTGAGACCCATAGGCATCCGTAGGTACTCATAATGCCCGTTTTCTACATTGAAAGCCGTTTTCGGTACATCCTCTGGTTCCATCTCAATTTGATGAAACCCGCTGGCCAAGTCTAAGGTCGTGAAATAGTTACATCTACCTAACTTATCGAGAACATCTGTGATGTTTGGGAGGGGGTAACGATCATCGATGGTTTTTTCATTGACCTTCCGATAGTCCACCACTATCCGCCACTTTTTCTTTCCCGAGGCGTCGGCCTTTTTTGGAACTATCCAAATTGGCGATGACCATGGTGAATTACTTGGGCGAATAATCCCCTGATCAAGCATTGAACCTATTTGCTTTTCAACTTCTGGTTTGTGGATGAACGGATATCGGTATGATTTCGTGAAGACCGGAATTTCGTCTTTGGTTTTTATAGAATGCTTGACTTGGTTTGTGAACGTTAATGGCCTACTTTCCGTATGAAAAATGTCTGAGTATTTTTTGCATAATCTAAGAACTTCTGTTTTTTCTTCAATGTTGAGGTGATCTGTGCGGATCAACTTTTCGAAATCTAATTGTTGTTGGCTTGTACCGGAATGGTCAACATGAAATAGTTCAAAGTTATTTTCGTTGAATTGAAATGCCTTTATAGGATTCTGTATAGACAAGGTGATTTCTTGATTAGACTTATTTATAATTTCAACAGATGCGAGACCGTTTTCGGCTCTTGAAATTGTTTCCGGAATTTCACAATTTTGAGTTATTTGTCGAGGAATGAGTACCTCACCCTGGTATTTATCGACTGGAATTTTGGTAATTAGCCGCGTGTGAGGTTCGATTTTACGTTTAAATGCAGTTTTTGGATAGGAAGGTTGGTATCTTATTGGAATTTCACAAGTAGGCGTAAGTAGTTTAGAATTTATAAAATCTAGTTGAGCATTCAACAGTTTTAAATTGTCAAGTCCAATTAGTCCGTCATATACATTATGAAACTTGAAAAGATAGAATTTGAGACTCTCGTTTTGTCGAAATTCAGGAAATATAGGTATCTCTGCACAGTGTTCATGTGTTGATGATTGAAAAATAGTAGAAACAGTGAAAGGTTCATGAAAAATGTTGCCTGAATAAAATTTTTGAGCAATCTCAGGGTTGATGAATGATTTTGTTGACCCTGTGTCGATCAAGAGTTTTAGATAAGGTTCAGAAATTTGGATATAAGGAAGTTCTTTTTTTTCTGTCGACAAATGATATTCGATTATGTTTCCTCGCTGACGTTCGGTGCCAATGGAAAATTTTCCCGTTCATTCGAATTAGAATAGTCATAATTTGGTTGCTCGTCAAAATTTGGTTGTTCGTCAAAGTTTGGATGTTCGTCAAAATTTGGTTGTTCGTCATAATGATTATTTCCGGAGTCAAAATTTTCGTAGTATTGTTGATCAAATAATTCGGTATTGAATAGTTCTTCGGAAATTACGCTTGGTCCCTGATTATTTGAAGAGAAATAATTTGGAATATGTCTCCTAAGTTGAGGGTTAGTATTACGGGTGGATGTGCTCATAGGAGTAGGGCGATTTTGTGGGCTTTGGTTTGTCGGCTTCCAAACATTTCTGGGTTTGCCGAAAACTTGTGAGTTTGTGTGAAACTTTTGAACTGGTGGATTCGGGTGTCTTTGAACATTAACAGGTCCACGGGGAAATTGGGAATAATTATTTTGTTGAGGGAGGAAATTTGGTCGGTTTGGTTGAAATTGATTTTGATAATAGCGAGGTTGAGGAGGGGTAAAATAATTTTGTGGATTTTGATAGGTATTATTGGTAGTAGGAGGTCTCCTAGGAAAATTATTACTCGATGTGGATGGGTTTGATCTTTGATAATATTTGATATTGTCTTCTTCTGTGATAAATTGAAGAGCTTGGGCAAGATTATTTGGCCTCATTGCACGAATTGTAGGACCTAATGGGTCTTTCAAACCGGCTAAAAACGTTTAAAGTGCTTGTTTCTTAAAGAAATCTCTCTTACTATCTCGTTGAGCTGCTGGACAGTTTAAGTTGACATAATTACATATTGTATTCAAAAGATGCATGATTTTTTCATGAAATTGAAAAGGCGTTTCATTTGGTTTTTGTCGCAAATTGACTAAATCCTGATTCAAACAGTTCTCGTCTCTTTGGTCCCCAAAATTTTGGATCAACGCGTTTTTGATATCTTCCCAGTTTTGAACACCGTGAATTGCACAAACTTCTTCAGCTCTACCTTCTAA
>OU896717.1:14874842-14907284 GCA_918026855.4 Phaedon cochleariae
AGTTTAAGCAGATACGATCGCACTGACCATATAGGACGACTATAGAAGACATATAACGAGAACAATAGGCGAGTGAAGATATTTCGACAACATCAGTCTGCACACTGTATCTCTGTATCGTATCATCTCACATAGATACCTCTGTAGCATATATTTTCGCAACGATCATATGAGACAACATCGAAGAAAGTATAACGCACAAAACATGCAGAACAACAAACTTCGACTCCGACTATGTTTACACTGTAACTTAGCATTCCAGCATCTGACATGCTTGAAGCTATAACAGATACGATCGCACTGACCAAATGAGACGACTTCGAAGGACATATAACGAGAACAATAGGCAAGTGAAGATAGTTCGACAACATCAGTCTGCACACTGTATCTCTGTATCCAATCTTCTCACATGTATACCTTTGGGCCATGGTAGTTCGCAACGATCATATGAGACGACATCGAATCAGGTATAACGCACTGAACAGGCAGGACAAGAAACTTCGACTTAACTATGTTCACACTGTAACTTTACGTTCTAGCATCTGATATGCTCACAGTTATAGCAGATACGATCGCACTGACCATATGGGACGACTTCGAAGGACATATAACGAGAACAATAGGCGAGTGAAGATACTTAGACAACATCAGTCCACACACCGTATCTGTATTCTATCATCTCACATGGATACCTCTGGAGCATATGAGTTCGCAACTATTATATAAGACGACATCGAAGCATGTAAACGCACACAACAGGGAGAACAGGAAACTTCGACCGCGACTATGCTTACACTATATCTCCGCATTCTAGCATCTGACATGTCTACAGCTATAGCAGATACGATCGCACTGACCAACTAAGACGACTCCGAGGGACATATAACGAGAACAATTGACAAGTAAAGATACTTCGACATCAGTCTGCACACTGTATCTCGAATGAATACCTTTGTAGCATGGTAGTTCGCAACGATCATATGAGAGGACATCAAATCGGGTATAACGCACACAACGAGCAGAACTAGAAACTTCGACTTTGACTATGTCTACACTGTAACTTTGCATTCTAGCATCTGACATGAATGGAGTTATAGCAGATGCGATGGCACTGACTATATGAGACGTCTTTGAAGGACTAATAATGAGAACAATAGACAAATAAAGATACTTAGACAACATCAGTCAGCACACTGTATCTCTTTATTCTATCATCTCACATAGATAAATTTGGAGCATATCAGTTCGCATCGATCATTTGAGACGACATCGACACTGGAATGACGCATAAAACAGGGAGAACAAGAAACTTCGACTATGTTTACACTGTGGCTTTAAATTCTATCATCTGACATGCCTACAGTTGAAGCAGATACGATCGCACTGACCATATAGGACGACTTCAGAGGACATATAACGAAAACAATAGGCGAGTAAAGATACTTCGAGAACATCAGTCTGCACACTGTTTCTCTGTATTGTATCATCTCACATAGCTACCTCTGTAGCATATATGTTCGCAACGATCATATAAGACAACATCGAAGCAAGTATAACAGGCAGAACAAGAAACTCTGACTTCGACTATGTTTACTTCGTAACTTTGCATTCTAGCATCCAGAATGCCCATTTAAGAAGTATATATGACAGCTCATTATATGCGAGTGGAGAACTATACTCTTTCATATCCACCAAAAACTCCGATTTAAACAATCAAGAGTCGGCAAACCGGCGTGTTCGCCAAAACTTCGAATTCATCAATCTTGATAATAAGTCGGTTATACATCTCATAGGTAGACATTGTCTAGTGTTTCCTGAATCAAAATAACGCTAACAACAGGAAGAGCAAGAAACTTCGACTTCGACTGTGTTTACTTTGTACCCTTGCCTAGCATCTAGAATGCCCATTCAAGAAGTATATATGACAGCTCATTATATGCGAGTGGAGAACTTTACTTCTTTATATCCACCAAAAACTTCGATTTGAACGATCAAGAGTCGGTAAACCGGCGTGTTCGCAAAACTTCGAATTTATCAATCTTGATAATAAATCGGTTATACATCTGACAGGTAAACATCGTCTAGTGTTTCCTGAATCAAAATAACACTAACAACAGGGAGAGCAAGAAATATCGACTTCGACTGTGTTTACACTGTAACTTCGCATTCTAGCATCTGACATGCCTACAGTAATTGCAGATACGATCGCACTGACCATATAGGACGACTCCGAAGGACATACAACGAGAACAATAAGCAAGTGAAGATACTCCGACAACATCAATCCGCATACCGTATCTCTGTATTCGATCATTTCACATGGATACCCTCTGGAGCATATGAGTTCGCAACTATTATATAAGACGACATCGAAGCGGGTATAACGCACACAACAGGCAGAACAAGAATAACACGACATCGAAGCGGGTATAACGCACACAACAGGCAGAACAAGAAACTCCGACCTCGACTATGCTCACACTGTAACTCCGCATTATAGCATCTGACATGCCTACAGCAATAGCAGGTATAATCGCACTGGCAGTATGAGACGACTTCGAAGGACATATAATGAGAACAATCGACAAGATGGAGATACATTGTCATCAGTCTGCATACTGTATCTCTGTATTGTAACATCTCACATGAATACCTTTGTAGCATGGTAGTTCGCAATGATCATTTAAGACGACATCGAAGCGGGTATAACGCACACACACAACAGGCAGAACAAGAAACTTCGACTCCGACTATGTTTACACTGTAACTCCAAATTTTTGCATCTGATATGCCTACAGCAATAGCAGGTATGATCGCACTGACAATATGAGACGACTCCGAAGGACATATAACGAGAACAATAGGCAAGTGAAGAAACCCCGACAACATCAGTCCGCATACCGTATCTCTGTATGCTATCATCTCACATGTATACCTCTGGAGCATATGAGTTCGGAACTATCATATAAGACGACATGGGAGCGGGTATAACGCACACAACAGGCACCAAAAACTCCGATTTAAACATCAAGAGTCGGCAAACCGGCGTGTTCGCCAAAACTTCGAATTCATCAATCTTGATAATAAGTCGGTTGTACATCTCATAGGTAGACATTGTCTAGTGTTTCCTGAATCAAAATATTGCTAACAACAGGGAGAGCAAGAAACTTCGACTTCGACTGTGTTCACCCTGTAATTTCGCATTCTAGCATCTGACATGCCTACAGTAATTGCAGACACGATCGCACTGACCATATAGGACGACTTCGAAGGACATACAACGAGAACAATAAGCAAGTGAAGATACTGCGACAACATCAGTCCGCATACCGTATCTCTGTATTCTTTCATCTCACATGGATACCTCTGAAGCATATGAGTTCGGAACTATTATATAAGACGACATCGAAGCGGGTATAACGCACACAACAGGCAGAACAAGAAACTCCGACCTCGACTATGCTTACACTGTAACTACGCATTCTAGCATCTGACATGCCTACGGCAATAGCAGGTATGATCGCACTGACAGTATGAGACGACTTCGAAGGACATATAACGGGAACAATTGACGAGTGGAGATACATTGACATCAGTCTGCACACTGTATCTCTGTATTGTAACATCTCACATGAATACCTTTGTAGCATGGTAGTTCGCAATGATCATTTAAGACGACATCGAAGCGGGTATAACGCACACAACAGGCAGAACAAGAAACTTCGACTCCGAATATGTTTACACTGTAACTCCAAATTTTTGCATCTGACATGCCTACAGCAATAGCAGGTATGATCGCACTGACAATATGAGACGACTCCGAAGGACATATAACGAGAACAATAGGCAAGTGAAGAAACTTCGACAACATCAGTCCGCATACCGTATCTCTGTATGCTATCATCTCACATGTATACCTCTGGAGCATATGAGTTCGGAACTATCATATAAGACGACATGGAAGCGGGTATAACGCACACAACAGGCAGAACAAGAAACGACCCCGACTATGCTTACACTGTTACTCCGCATTTTAGCATCTGACATAACTACAGCTATAGCAGATACTATCGCACTAACCATATAAGAAGACTTCGAGGAACATATAACGAGAACAATTGACAAGTGGAGATACTTCGACAACATCAGTCTGCACACTGTATCTCTGTATTCTATCATCTCACATAGATACCTCTGGAGCATATAAGTTCGCAACGATCATATGAGAAGACATCAGAGCGAGTATATCGCACAGAACAGGCTATTCGACTATGTTTACTTTGTAACTTTGCATACTATCATCCCAAATGCCCATTCAAGAAGTGTATATGACAGCTTATTTCAGGCGAGTGGAGTAATTTACTTTTTCATTACCACCAGAAACTTCGATTCCAACAATCAAAAGTCGGTAAATCGGCGTGTTCGCCAAAACTTCGAATTCATCAATCTTGATAATAAGTCGGTTATCCATCCCATAGGTAGACATTGTCTAGTGTTTCCTGAATCGAAATAACGCTTACAACAGAGAGAACAAGAAACTTTGACTTCGACAATGTTTATACGTTAACTTCGCATTCAAGCATCTGAAATGCCTACAGTAGTTGCAGATACGATCGCACTGACCATATAGGACGACTTCGAAGGACATATAACGAGAACAATAGGCAAGTGGAGATACTTCGACAACATCAGTCCGCACACCGTATCTCTGTATTCTATCATCTCACATGAATACCTCTGGAGCATATGAGTTCGCAACTATTATATAAGACGTCATCGAAGCGGGTATAACGCACAAAACAGACAGAACAAGAAACTTCGACCCCGACTATGCTCACACTGTAGCTCCGCATTTTAGCATCTGACATGCCTAAGACTATAGCAGATACGATCGCACTGACCATATAAGAAGACTTCGAGGGACATATAACAAGAACAATTGACAAGTGAAGATACTTCGACAACATCAGTCTGCACACTGTATCTCTGTATTCTATCATCTCACATAGATACCTCTGAAGCATATTAGTTCGCAACGATCATATGAGACGACATCGAAGCGGGTATAATGCACACAACAGGATATTCGACAATGTTTACTTTGTAACATTGCATTCTTGCATCTCAAATGCTCATTCAAGAAGTGTATATGAGAGCTCATCATATGCGAGTGGAGTACTATACTTTTTCATATCCACCAAAAACTTCGATTCCAACAATCAAGTGTCGGTAAATCGGCGTGTTCGCCAAAACTCACAATTTATCAATCTTGATAATAAGTCGGTTATACATCTTATAGGTAAACATTGTCTACTGTTTCCTGAATCAAGATTACGCTTACAACAGGGGAAACAAGAAACTTCGACTTCGACTATGTTTATTCTTCAACTTCGCATTTTAGCATCTGACATGCCTACAGTAATTGCAGATACGATCGCACTGACCATATAAGACGACTTCGAGAGACACATAAGGAGAACATTTGACAAGTAAAGATACTTCGACATCAGTCTGCACACTGTATCTCTGTATTATAACATCTCACATGAATACCTCTGGAGCATATGAGTTCGCAACTATTATATAAGACGTCATCGAAGCGGGTATAACGCACAAAACAGACAGAACAAGAAACTTCGACCCCGACTATGCTCACACTGTAACTCCGCATTCTAGCATCTGACATGCCTAAGGCTATAGCAGATACGATCGCACTGACCATATAAGAAGACTTCGAGGGACATATAACAAGAACAATTCACAAGTGAAGACACTTCGACAACATCAGTCTGCACACTGTATCTCTGTATTCTATCATCTCACATAGATACCTCTGAAGCATATTAGTTCGCAACGATCATATAAGACGACATCGAAGCGGGTATAATGCACACAACAGGCTATTCGACAATGTTTACTTTGTACATTGCATTCTTGCATCTCAAATGCTCATTCAAGAAGTGTATATGAGAGCTCATCATATGCGAGTAGAGTACTATACTTTTTCATATCCACCAAAAACTTCGATTCCAACAATCAAGTGTCGGTAAATCGGCGTGTTCGCCAAAACTCCCAATTTATCAATCTTGATAATAAGTCGGTTATACATCTTATAGGTAAACATTGTCTACTGTTTCCTGAATCAAGATTACGCTTACAACAGGGGAAACAAGAAACTTCGACTTCGACTATGTTTATTCTTCAACTTCGCATTTTAGCATCTGACATGCCTACAGTAATTGCAGATACGATCGCACTGACCATATAAGACGACTTCGAGGGACACATAAGGAGAACATTTGACAAGTAAAGATACTTCGACATCAGTCTGCACACTGTATCTCTGTATTGTTACATCTCACATGAATACCTTTGTAGCATGGTAGTTCGCAATGATCATTTAAGACGACATCGAAGCGGGTATAACGCACACAACAGGCAGAACAAGAAACTTCGACTCCGACTATGTTTACACTTACCAAATTTTTGCATCTGACATGCCTACAGCAATCGCAGGTATGATCGCACTGACAATATGAGTCGACTTCGAAGGACATATAACTAGAACAATAGGCAAGTGAAGATACTTCGACAACATCAGTCCGCATACCGTATCTCTGTATGCTATCATCTCACATGTATACCTCTGGAGCATATGAGTTCGCAACTATCATATAAGACGACATAGAAGCGGGTATAACGCACACAACAGACAGAACAAGAAACTTCGACCCTGACTATGCTTACACTGTTACTCCGCATTCTAGCATCTGACATGCCTACAGCTATAGCAGATACGATCGCACTGACCATATGAGAAGACTTCGAGGGACATATAACGAGAACAATTGACAAGTGAAGATACTTCGACAACATCAGTCTGCACACTGTATCTCTGTATTCTATTATCTCACATAGATACCTCTGGAGCATATAAGTTCGCAACGATCATATGAGACGACATCGAAGCGAGTATATCGCACACAACAGGCTATTCGACTATGTTTACTTTGTAACTTTGCATTCTAGCATCCCAAATGCCCATTCAAGAAGTATATATGACATCTTATTATATGCGATTGGAGTACTTTATTTTTTCATTACCACCAGAAAATTCGATTCCAACAATCGAAAGTCAGTAAATCGGCGTTTTCGCCAAAACTTCGAATTCATCAATCTTGATAATAAGTCGGTTATACATCTCATAGGTAGACATTGTCTAGTGTTTCCTGAATCGGAATAACGCTTACAACGGGGAGAACAAGAAACTTTGACTTCGACAATGATTCTACTTCAACTTCGCATTTTAGCATCTGACATGCCTACAGCAATTGCAGATACGATCGCACTGACCATATAGGACGACTTCGGAGGACATATAACGAGAACAATAGGCAAGTGGAGATACTTCGACAACATCAGTCCGCACACCGTATCTCTGTATTCTATCATCTCACATGGATACCTCTGAAGCATATGGGTTCGCAACTATTATATAAGACGACATCGAAGCGGGTATAACGCACACAACAGACAGAACAAGAAACTTCGACCCCGACTATGCTCACACTGTTACTCCGCATTCCAGCATCTGACATGCCTACAGCTATTGCAGATACGATCGCACTGACCATATAAGAAGACTTCGAGGGACATATAACGAGAACAATCGACAAGTGGAGATACTTCGACAACATCAGTCTGAACACTGTTTATCTGTATTCTATCATCTGACATAGATACCTCTGGAGCATATAAGTTCGCAACGATCATATGAGACGACATCGAAGCAAGTATAACGCACACAACAGGCTATTCGACTATGTTCACTTTGTAACTTTGCATTCTACCATCTCGAATGCCCATTCAAGAAGTATATATGACAGCTCATTATATGCGAGTGGAGTACTTTACTTTTTCATTATCACTAGAAACTTCGATTCCAACAATCAAAAGTCGGTAAATCGGCGTGTTCGCCAAAACTTCGAATTCATCAATCTTGATAATAAGTCGGTTATATATCTCATAGGTAGACATTGTCTACTGTTTCCTGAATCAAGATTACGCTTACAACAGGGGAAACAAGAAACTTCGACTTCGACTATGTTTATTCTTCAACTTCGCATTTTAGCATCTGACATGCCTACAGTAATTGCAGATACGATCGCACTGACCATATAAGACGACTTCGAGAGACACATAAGGAGAACATTTGACAAGTAAAGATACTTCGACATCAGTCTGCACACTGTATCTCTGTATTATAACATCTCACATGAATACCTCTGGAGCATATGAGTTCGCAACTATTATATAAGACGTCATCGAAGCGGGTATAACGCACAAAACAGACAGAACAAGAAACTTCGACCCCGACTATGCTCACACTGTAACTCCGCATTCTAGCATCTGACATGCCTAAGGCTATAGCAGATACGATCGCACTGACCATATAAGAAGACTTCGAGGGACATATAACAAGAACAATTGACAAGTGAAGACACTTCGACAACATCAGTCTGCACACTGTATCTCTGTATTCTATCATCTCACATAGATACCTCTGATGCATATTAGTTCGCAACGATCATATGAGACGACATCGAAGCGGGTATAATGCACACAACAGGCTATTCGACAATGTTTACTTTGTAACATTGCATTCTTGCATCTCAAATGCTCATTCAAGAAGTGTATATGAGAGCTCATCATATGCGAGTGGAGTACTATACTTTTTCATATCCACCAAAAACTTCGATTCCAACAATCAAGTGTCGGTAAATCGGCGTGTTCGCCAAAACTCCCAATTTATCAATCTTGATAATAAGTCGGTTATACATCTTATAGGTACACATTGTCTACTGTTTCCTGAATCAAGATTACGCTTACAACAGGGGAAACAAGAAACTTCGACTTCGACTATGTTTATTCTTCAACTTCGCATTTTAGCATCTGACATGCCTACAGTAATTGCAGATACGATCGCACTGACCATATAAGACGACTTCGAGGGACACATAAGGAGAACATTTGACAAGTAAAGATACTTCGACATCAGTCTGCACACTGTATCTCTGTATTATAACATCTCATATGAATACCTTTGTAGCATGGTAGTTCGCATCGATCATATGAGACGACATCAAATCGGGTATAACGCACACAACGAGCAGAACAAGAAACTTCGACTTCGACTATGTCTACACTGTAACTTTGCATTCTAGCATCTGACATGAATAAAGTTATAGCAGATGAGATGGCACTGACCATATGAGACGACTTTGTAGGACTCATAACGAGAACAATAGACAAATAAAAATACTTTGAACATCAGTCAGCACACTGTATCTCTGTATTCTATCATCTCACATAGAGCATTGGAGCATATCAGTTCGCATCGATCATTTGAGACGACATCAAAACGGGAATGACGCATAAATCAGGGAGAACAAGAAACTTCGACTATGTTAACACTGTGGCTCTAAATTCTATTATCTGACATGCCTACAGATGAAACAGATACGATCGCACTGACCATATAAAAAGACTTTGGAGGACATATAACGAGATTAATAGGCGAGTGAGGATACTTTGACAACATCAGTATGCACACTGTATCTCTGTATTATATCATCTCACATAGATACCTCTGTAGCATATATGTTCGCAACGATCATATAAGACGACATCGAAGTGGGTATAACGCACACAACAGGATGAACAAGAATCTTCGACGCCGACTTTGTTTACACTGTAACTTCGCATTCTAGAATCTGACATGCCTATAACTATAGTAGAAACGATCGCTCTGACCATATAAGATGACTTCGAAGGACATATAACGAGTACAATGGGCAAGTGAAGATACTTCGAGACCATCAGTCTGCACACTGTATCTCTGTATTTTATCATGTCACATTGATACTTTTGGAGCATGGTGGTTCGCAACGATCATATGAGTCGACATCGAATCGGGTAAAACGCACACAACAGGCAGAACAAGAAACTCTAACTTACTTTTACTTTGTAACTTTGCATTCTAGCATCTAGAATGCCCATTCAAGAAGTATATATGACAGCTCATTATATGCGAGTGGGGAACTATACTTTTTCATATCCACCAATAACTTCGATTTGAACAATCAAGAGTCGGTAAACTGGCGTGTTTGCCAAAACTTCGAATTCATCAATCTTGATAATAAGTCGGTTATACATCTCATAGGTAGACATTGTCTAGTGTTTCCTGAATCAAAATAACGCTAAAAACAGGGAGAGCAAGAAACTTCGACTTCGACTGTGTTTACACTGTAACTTCGCATCCTAGCATCTGACATGCCTACAGTAATTGCAGATACGATCGCACTGACCATATAGGACGTTTTCGAAGGACATACCACGGAAACAATATGCAAATGAAGATACTCCGACAACATCAGTCTGCACACTGTATCCCTGTATTTTATTATCTCACATAGATACCTCTGGAGCATATCAGTTCGCATCGATCATATGAGACGACATCAGAACGAGTATAACGTACACAACAGGCAGAACAAGAAACTTTGACTATATTCACACTGTAACTTTGCATTCTAGCATCTGACATGCCTACAGTTGAAGCAGATACGATCGCACTGACCATTTAGGACGACTTCAGAGGGACATATAACGAGAACAATAGGCGAGTGAAGAGACTTCGACAACATCAGTCTGCACACTGTATTGTATCATCTCACATAGATACCTCTGTAGCATATATGTTCGCAACGATCATATAAGACAACATCGAAGCAAGTATAACGCACACAACAGGCAGAACAAGAAACTTTAACTTCGACTATGTTCACTTTGTAATTTTGCATTCTAGCATCTAGAATGCCCATTCAAGAAGTATATATGACAGCTCATTATATGCGAGTGGAGAACTTTACTTTTTCATATCCACCAAATACTCCGATTTAAACAATCAAAAGTCGGCCAACCGGCGTGTTCGCCAAAACTTCGAATTCATCAATCATAATAATAAGTCGGTTGTACATCTCATAGGTAGACATTGTCTAGTGTTTCCTGATTCAAAATAACGCTAACAACAGGGAGAGCAAGAAACTCCGACTTCGACTGTGTTCACACTGTAACTTCGCATTCTAGCATCTGACATGCCTACAGTGATTGCAGATACGATCGCACTGACCATATAGGACGACTTCGATGGACATACAACGAGAACAATATGCAAGTGAAGATACTCTGACTACATCAGTCCGCATACCGTATCTCTGTATTCTATCATCTCACATGGATACCTCTGGAGCATATGAGTTTGCAACTATTATATAAGATGACATCGAAGCGGGTATAACGCACACAACAGGCAGAACAAGAAACTTCGACCTCGACTATGCTCACTCTGTAATTCCGCATTCTAGCATCTGACATGCCTACAGCAATAGCAGATACGATCGCACTGACCATATAAGACGACTTCGAGGGACATATAACGAGAACAATTGACAAGTGAAGATACTTCGACATCAGTCTGCACACTGTATCTCTGTATTTTATCATCTCACATAGATACCTCTGGAGCATTTCAGTTCGCATCGATCATATAAGACGACATCGAAACAGGTATAACGTACACAACAGGCAGAACAAGAAACTTCGACTATATTCACACTGTAACTTTGCATTCTAGCATCTGACATGCCTACAGTTGAAGCAGATACGATCGCACTGATCATATAGGACGACTTCAGAGGACATATAACGAGAACAATAGGCAAGTGGAGATACTTCGACAACATCAGTCTGCACACTGTTTCTCTGTATTGTATCATCTCACATAGATACCTCTGTAGCATATATATTCGCAACGATCATATAAGACAACATCGAAGCAAGTATAACGCACACAACAGGCAGAACAAGAAACTCTGACTTCAACTATGTTTACTTTGTAACTTTGCATTCTAGCATCTAGAATGCCCATTCAAGAAGTATATATGACAGCTCATTATATGCGAGTGGAGAACTATACCTTTTCATATCCACCAAAAACTCCGATTTGAACAAACAAGAGTCGGCAAACCGGCGTGTTCGCCAGAACTTCGAATTCATCAATCTTGATAATAATTCGGTTATACATCTCATAGGTAGACATTGTCTAGTGTTTCCTGAATCGAAATAACGCTAACAACAGGAAGAGCAAGGAACTTCGACTTCGACTGTGTTTACACTGTAACTTCGCATTCTAGCATCTGACATGCCTACAGCAATTGCAGATACGATCGCACTGACCATATAGGACGACTTCGAAGGACATATAACGAGAACAATAGGCAAGTGGAGATACTTCGACAACATCAGTCCGCACACCGTATCTCTGTATTCTATCATCTCACATGGATACCTCTGAAGCATATGAGTTCGCAACTATTATATAAGACGACATCGAAGCGGGTATGACGCACACAACAGACAGAACGAAAAACTTCGACCCCGACTATGCTCACACTGTTACTCCGCATTCCAGCATCTGACATGCCTACAGCTATTGCAGATACGATCGCACTGACCATATAAGAATACTTCGAGGGACATATAACAAGAACAATCGACAAGTGGAGATAGTTCGACAACATCAGTCTGCACACTGTATCTCTGTATTCTATCATCTCACATAGATACTTCTGGAGCATATAAGTTCGCAACGATCATATGAGACGACATCGAAGCAAGTATAACGCACACAACAGGCTATTCGGCTATGTTCACTTTGTAACTTTGCATTCTAGCATCTCAAATGCCCATTCAAGAAATATATATGACAGCTTATTATATGCGAGTGGAGTACTTTACTTTTTCATTACCACCAGAAACTTCGATTCCAACAATCAAAAGTCGGTAAATCGGCGTGTTCGCCAAAACTTCGAATTCATCAATCTTGATAATAAGTCGGTTATACATCTCATAGGTAGACATTGTCTAGTGTTTCCTAAATCGAAATAACGCTCACAACAGGGAGAACAAGAAACTTTGACTTCGACAATGTTCATACTTCAACTTCGCATTAGTTACATGAACGATTCTCACGGTTTGCCATGAAATAGGAAACGCTTCACCAGCACTTTGATATTTCTCGTGAGAAGTGCTGATTTAAACTTTGTTATTCCCGATTTTTGAGAACACAGTTCAGTCAGTCTTGACTTAGATATTGTACGATTCACTTGCCAATAAAATAAAAGTTTTTAAAAACCAAATTCGTGGTCCGAATCATTTAAGTGGCGCAGTCGATGTAGGATATTTCGTGGGAATCGGTTTCGAAATCCTTTGAGTTTCAACTCTCAAACGAAATACGAACAATAAATACACCGAGTGTTCAACTGTGGGACTCCAGCGAGAACAGCCGTTTGCAGAAGGACACAAGGATCTAGTATGAGATCGGGCCTAGCGACAGTGGTGATCGTGTGAGTAGAATATTTTTCAGTACATGTCAGACTCCTCTTTACCTACTGAATCCTTGAGCGAAATCAATCAGGCTTCAGAGTTAGATATAGTTGATCTTGTAGTCAATCTCTTAGATAATCTCACTATTGAAAATAGTAACATGGCTCCACCGGCAGTTCTAGATATGAAAAACCTCAGTGTAATTCCACATTTCGATGGAAATCCGAATAAACTTCATTGATTTATTAGTGCATCTGAGTCAATTTTAATGCATTATGCCGACTGCGCAAAACCAACTAATTCTCAGAATACGCTTCTATTCAATGGAATATTAAATAAATTAGATGGTAGAGCTGAAGAAGTTTGTGCAATTCACGGTGTTCAAAACTGGGAAGATATCAAAAACGCGTTGATCCAAAATTTTCGGGATCAAAGAGACGAGACCTGTTTGAATCAGGATTTGGTCAATTTGCGACAAAAACCAAATGAAACGCCTTTTCAATTTCATGAAAAAATCATGCATCTTTTGAATACAATATGTAATTATGTTAACTTAAACTGCCCACCAGCTCAACGAGATAGTAAGAGAGATTTCTTCAAGAAACAAGCACTTAAAACGTTTTTAGCTGGTTTGAAAGACCCATTAGGTCCTACAATTCGTGCAATGAGGTCAAATAATCTTGCCCAAGCTCTTCAATTTATCACAGAAGAAGACAATATCAAATATTATCAAAGATCAAACCTATCCACATCGAGTAATAATTTTTCTAGGAGACCTCCTACTACCAATAATACCTATCAAAATCCACAAAATTATTTTACTCCTCCTCAACCTTGCTATTATCAAAATCAATTTCAACCAAGCCGACCAAATTTCCTCCCTCAACAAAATAATTATTCCCAATTTCCCCATGGACCTGTTAATGTTCAAAGACACCCGAATCCACCAGTTCTAAAGTTTCACACAAACTCACAAGTTTTCGGCAAACCCAGAAATGTTTGGAAGCCGACAAACCAAAGCCCACAAAATCGCCCTACTCCTATGAGCACATCCACCCGTAATACTAACCCTCAACTTAGGAGAGACATTCCAAATTATTTCTCTTCGAATAATCAGGGACCAAGCGTAATTTCCGAAGAACTATTCAATACCGAATTATTTGACCAACAATACTACGAAAATTTTGACTCCGGAAATAATCATTATGACGAACAACCAAATTTTGACGAACAACCAAACTTTGACGAGCAACCAAATCATGACTATTCTAATTCGAATGAACGGGAAAATTTTCCATTGGCACCGAACGTCAGCGAGGAAACATAATCGAATATCATTTGTCGACAGAAAAAAAAAGAACTTCCTTATATCCAAATTTCTGAACCTTATCTAGAACTCTTGATCGACACAGGGTCAACAAAATCATTCATCAACCCTGAGATTGCTCAAAAATTTTATTCAGACAACATTTTTCATGAACCTTTCACTGTTTCTACTATTTTTCAATCATCAGCACATGAACACTGTGCTGAGATACCTATATTTCCTGAATTTCGACAAAACGAGAGTATCAAATTCTATCTTTTCAAGTTTCATAATGTGTATGACGGACTAATTGGACTTGACAATTTAAAACTGTTGAATGCTCGACTAGATTTTATAAATTCTAAACTACTTACGCCTACTTGTGAAATTCCAATGAGGTACCAACCTTCCTATCCAAAAACTGCATTTGAACGTGAAATCGAACCTCACACGAGGCTGATTACCAAAATTCCAGTCGATAAATACCAGGGTGAGGTACTCATTCCTCGACAAATAACTCAAAATTGTGAAATTCCGGAAACAATTTCAAGAGCCGAAAACGGTCTCGCATCTGTCGAAATTATAAATGAGTCTAATCAAGAAATCACCTTGTCTATACAGAATCCTATAAAGGCATTTCAATTCAACGAAAATAACTTTGAACTATTTCATGTTAACCATTCTGGTGCAAGCCAACAACAATTAGATTTCGAAAAGTTGATCCGCACAGATCACCTCAACATTGAAGAAAAAACAGAAGTTCTTAGATTATGCAAAAAATAATCAGAAATTTTTCATACGGAAAGTAGGCCATTAACGTTCACAAACCAAGTCAAGCATTCTATAAGAACCAAAGACGAAATTCCGGTCTTTACGAAATCATACCGATATCCGTTCATCCACAAACCAGTGTCATCGCCAATTTGGATAGTTCCAAAAAAGGCCGACGCCTCGGGAAAGAAAAAGTGGCGGATAGTGGTGGACTATCGGAAGGTCAATGAAAAAACCATCGATGATCGTTACCCCCTCCCAAACATCACAGATGTTCTCGATAAGTTAGGTAGATGTAACTATTTCACGACCTTAGATTTGGCCAGCGGGTTTCATCAAATTGAGATGGAACCAGAGGATGTACCAAAAACGGCTTTCAATGTAGAAAACGGGCATTATAAGTACCTACGGATGCCTATGGGTCTCAAGAATGCCCCGGCAACGTTCCAGAGAGTGATGGATAACATCCTCCGTGGTTTACAGAATGAAATTTGTCTAGTATACCTAGATGATATCATTATTTATTCCACTTCTCTGCAGGAACACATTGTCAACCTAACTAAAGTCTTTCAGAGGCTGAGGGAAACTAATTTCAAAATTCAACTGGACAAGTCCGAATTTATGAAAAAAGAAGTGGCTTACCTTGACCACGTGGTTACCCCTGAGGGCGTGAAGCCAAATCCCGACAGAATCATAGCAATCAAATAATATCCAATACCCCGAACAACCAAGGAAATCAAAGGATTCCTAGGGTTATAAGGTTATTATCGAAAATTTATCAAAGACTTTGCCCGTATTACAAAACCACTCACTCTCTGTTTGAAAAAAGATGCCAAAATTAGTCATACACCCGAATTCATTAAATGTTTCGAAGATTGCAAGACTCTTCAAACTAATGAACCCCTTTTACAATACCCAGACTTCACCAAAACTTTTAACTTGACTACTGACGCTAGCAATGTAGCCATTGGTGCTATTTTGTCGCAAGGACCTATTGGTAGCGATAAACCAGTGGCGTACGCTTCTAGGACACTTAATGCATCAGAACTTAATTATAGTACCATTGAAAAGGAACTTTTGGCTATCGTTTGGGCAACAAAATATTTCCGCCCCTACCTTTATGGTAGAAAATTCAAAATTTTGACCGACCACCAACCGTTGAAGTGGCTGATGTCACTCAAAGAACCAAATTCTAGACTTGTGCGATGGCGTCTCAAACTGGAAGAGTTTGAATACGAAATCGAATATAAAAAAGGGAAACTCAACACAAATGCTGATTCCCTATCACGAATAGGAATTCACAGTAAAGAACTAGAAGATTAAATGGACAATTTCTATAAAACCTTGGAAAAAAGTAAACCATCTGATGAGGACAACTTATCGATGATTGGAAATGTCAGCGAACAGCCAATTATCGATGATGTCAGAAATACGAAAGAACCGCAATCGGAAGAAACAATTTCTGCCGAAGAACCGGAAAACAGCGATACTGTCCATAGTAGTCATGAATAAC
Organism: Phaedon cochleariae; assembly: GCA_918026855.4. Classification (NCBI taxonomy): domain Eukaryota; kingdom Metazoa; phylum Arthropoda; class Insecta; order Coleoptera; family Chrysomelidae; genus Phaedon; species Phaedon cochleariae. Next base: position 14,891,879 of record OU896717.1, read on the forward strand.
CGATTTTAGACATACCGGTATCCGAAAAATCATTGAATATTTTTGATCATCAGATAATTATAAAATTTGTACTCCACTCACCAGCGAAACCTACCACAAAACAAATCTTTCCGACAAAAAGACGTCTTTTGGCACAAATATCAATCAATGACTAAGAAAAAAACGTAATTGACTTACTACTTAGATCCAAAATTCACTTATGCAATACATTTCGAAGACGACACATACTTTCCTCAGTTTTGCGAAATCATTCAAAAAACTTTCAAGAATTCTGCTTATACATTAGTAAGATGCAACACGGTTTTGAGAGACATTACTGACAAAGACTTCACACAAAAAGAAATAATAAAAATTTATCACGAGGACCAAAACAACCACCGCGGTATAACAGAGACAGAAAACAGAATTAAAAGGACATATTATTGGCCTGGACTGAAGACTGACGTGACCGAATGCATAACACTTTGTGAAATTTGTCAAACTAATAAATACGACCGAAATCCACCCAAGCAAAAACTGATGATAACACCTACACCCTCGAAACCATTCGAAATAGTTCACATTGATACTTTTCAAGCACAAAGACAAAAATTTCTCACAAACATAGACACCTTCTCTAAATATGCTCAAGCATACCCTCTTACAGGACTATCAGGCGTAGAAGTAGTTAAGGCCTTCCTCATTTTTATGACCCATCACGGGCTTCCAAATTTAGTTGTGATGGATAATGGAACCGAATTGAAAAACTCTGTTGTTCAAGAATTTTTCAAAACGCATAAAATCAACACTCACTATATTACAGTCAATAATCCACAATCTAATGGAGCAATCGAAAGATTCCATTCAACTATAATTGAGCATTTAAGAGTAATAAAAAACAATGACAAAATTGACATTTTAAATCATATGCCCTATGCAATTCTAGGATATAACAATTCAGTACACTTTGTGACAAAACAAAAACCTATTAACATCGTTAACGGTCATTTAGATAGTAAAGATCCTTTTGACATGAATCTGAATGAGAGTCTTATAAATAACTATATTCAAGAACATCGAGACACCACCAAACTAATTTACGAAAAACTAAATGAACAGCTGACCGAACAGAAACTGAAATCGATAGAGAAACACAACAAAGATAGACAAGAACCTTTGAACTATGAACCTGAAACAGAAGTATATAGGAAGTTTACTTCAAACAATCGCAATAAATTGACTAAGAGATTTTCTAAGGACAAAGTGGTCCGGAACAGGAACATTAAAGTAACATACACCCGAAAAACACTTCACAAACAAAATTTGAGAAGACCTCCGGCTAATAAGCCTAAATTGTTGCAGGTATCACCTAATAGTGCTAGCAATGTCCCAGGAAGTACAAATAACCAATCTGAACAATAATCCGGGGATCCTTCCGTTCAAGCTGGGCCTAGCCAAGCTTAAATACAAAACCCATACCTTCATCCATTATTTTGACCTCACTCCCATTCAGATAGAACTAGAATCGTTAAGACTCCAATATGAAAATATTACAGATTCTATTCAAAATGCACTTAGCCCATATTTCCTTGAACTTCAAGATTTCGATAAATCATTACTATATCGATTGAAATCAGCTGAACAAAAATTCCATTCTATATGTCCCAATAGCAGGATGAAACGTGGTCTCGTTGACGGTTTAGGTACCATCATAAAAGGAATTTCTGGCAATTTAGATGCGAACGACGCAATCCATTATAACCAAGCAATCCAGGACTTGGAGAATAATCAGAAAGAAATCGTACAGAAATTGAATAAAGACATTTCTCTTACTACCAAAATTATCAATAATCTTGATAAAACAATCACTTTAATCAAACATAATCAAGAAGTTTTAACTTCTGGTTTGAATCGGATTAATTCTGAATTGAATAAATTTATCTACATTTTTAACGACTATTTGGAAACCAAGAATATTTTGGATCAAATGAATTTGTCACTTAATATTATCATACAACTTCTGAATGATATTGAGAATGCAGTAACGTTTGCTAAACTCAAAGTTCCTCACAGTAGTATATTGAAAATTGACGAACTCAAATCTATCGTTGAATCTATTCTGAAATTTTATTCTCTGGATCAATTGATATTTCCTGATATCGCCCATGACATTCACAAGTATTACGAAATAATAGATATTTAAGCATATTATTCAGACAAAAAGATTGTTTTCGTTCTCCACTTTCCAATAATACACCCGGAAACCTTTTATTATTACCACCTCTATTCCATTCCAACACAAAATTCAACAACAATTATCCCCCTTAATACCTATCTGATCATGAATAAGAATTTCTATCAATACACATCATCGCCCTGTATGGCCTTGCATCCTGACTACTACTGCACCGAAGAAAAACTAATGGACGGCATCAAAGAAGAAGACTGTGTATTCCAGCTATTACAAATGGAATCCACCTACAAAAATTGCCATCAGACTCAAATACGCACCACGAGGAATATGGTCCAACAGATTGACGAGTCCCACTACATTGCAGTATTCCCAAACGAAACGAAAATCCGAACGATATGCGAGCGCACTGACTTCACAACCCTGCAAGGCAATTATCTAATAACCCTACCCCTAGGATGCCGATTTGGAACCGATAGCGATCAGTTCATCAACCAGAAAGATGTATCCAATGGTCAACCAATGCTGCTGCCCGAAATCACCGTCCCTCATGGTCCATCAAAGATGTCCAAAGCCGAGATCGTCATTGATGACATCCCTCTAGACGAAATCCATACACTTCAGAGCGAGCAGAAGAAGCTGACACCGATGATCCTTAGCCACACCGAGAAATCACAGAGCAGCCACTGGATCATCCTGATCTATGTCCTATTGATGTTGGCTGGAGTCTATCATATTGTTAGATTCCTCCGAAACCGAAGATCATCAGAAGAGAAGACGCAAGAAGAATCCGAGGCCTTGCCGACCTCAACACCAGAAGCGCACCCTCGAGCATTCTTCACTCCATGAAAAATGCTTTCCATTAGGGATGGAGGAGTTACATGAACGATTCTCACGGTTTGCCATGAAATAGAAAACGCTTCACCAGCACTTTGATATTTCTCGTGAGAAGTGCTGATTCAAACTTTGTTATTCCCGATTTGTAAGAACACAGTTCAGTCAGTCTTGACTAAGATATTGTACGATTCACTTGCCAATAAAATGAAAGTTTTTAAAAACCGAATTCGTGGTCCGAATCATTTAAGTCATTCTAGCATCTGACATGCCTACAGTAATAGAACAAGAAACTTCGACCTCGACTATGCTTACACTGTAACTCCGCATTCTAGCATCTGACATGCCTACAGCAATAGCAGATACGTTCGCACTGACCATATAGGACGACTTCGAGGGACATATAACGAGAACAATTGACAAGTGAAGATACTTCGACATCATTCTGCACACTGTATCTCTGTATTTTATCATCTCACATAGATACCTCTGGAGCATATCAGTTCGCATCGATTATATGAGACGACATCAAAACGGGTATAACGTACACAACAGGCAGAACAAGAAACTTCGACTATATTTACACTGTAACTTTGCATTCTAGCATCTGACATGCCTACAGTTGAAGCAGATACGATCGCACTGACCATATAGGACGACTTCAGAAGACATATAACGAGAACAATAGGCGAGTGAAGATACTTCGACAACATCAGTCTGCACACTGTATCTCTGTATTGTATCATCTCACATAGATACCTCTGTAGCATATATAATCGCAACGATCATATAAGACAACATCGAAGCAAGTATAACGCACACAACAGGCAGAACAAGAAACTCTGACTTCAACTATGTTTACTTTGTTACTTTGCATTCTAGCATCTAGAATGCCCATTCAAGAAGTATATATGACAGCTCATTATATGCGAGTGGAGAACTATACTTTTTCATATCCACCAAAAACTCCGATTTAAACAATCAAGAGTCGGCAAACCGGCGTGTTCGCCAGAACTTCGAATTCATCAATCTTGATAATAAGTCGGTTATACATCTCATAGGTAGACATTGTCTAGTGTTTCCTGAATCAAAATAACGCTAACAACAGGGAGAGCAAGAAACTTCGACATCGACTGTGTTTACTTTGTAACTTTGCATTCTAGCACCTAGAATGCCCATTCAAGAAGTATATATGACAGCTCATTATATGCGAGTGGAGAACTATACTTTTTCATATCCACCAAAAACTTCGATTTGAACAATCAAGAGTCGGTAAACCGGCGTGTTCGCCAAAACTTCAAATTTATCAATCTTGATATTAAGTCGGTTATACATCTGATAGGTAAACATTGTCTAGTGTTTCCTGAATCAAAATAACGCTTACAACAGGAAGAGCAAGAAACTTTGACTTCGACTGTGTTTACACTGTAACTTCGCATTCTAGCATCTGACATGCCTACAGTTATTGCAGATACGATCGCACTGACCATATAGGACGACTTCGAAGGACATACAACGAGAACAATAAGCAAGTGAAGATACTCCGATAACATCAGTCCGCATATCGTATCTCTGTATTCTATAATCTCACATGGATACCTCTGGAGCATATGAGTTCGTAACTATTATATAAGACGACATCGAAGCGGGTATAACGCACACAACAGGCAGAACAAGAAACTCCGACCTCGACTTTGCTTACACTGTAACTCCGCATTTTAGCATCTGACATGCCTAAGGCAATAGCAGGTATGATCGCACTGACAGTATGAGACGACTCCGAAGGACATATAACGAGAACAATTGACGAGTGGAGATACATTGACATCAGTCTGCACACTGTATCTCTGTATTGTTACATCTCACATGGATACCTTTGTAGCATGGTAGTTCGCAATGATCATTCAAGACGACATCGAAGCGGGTATAACGCACACAACAGGCAGAACAAGAAACTTCGACTCCGACTATGTTTACACTTACCAAATTTTTGCATCTGACATGCCTACAGCAATCGCAGGTATGATCGCACTGACAATATGAGTCGACTTCGAAGGACATATAACTAGAACAATAGGCAAGTGAAGATACTTCGACAACATCAGTCCGCATACCGTATCTCTGTATGCTATCATCTCACATGTATACCTCTGGAGCATATGAGTTCGCAACTATCATATAAGACGACATAGAAGCGGGTATAACGCACACAACAGACAGAACAAGAAACTTCGACCCCGACTATGCTTACACTGTTACTCCGCATTCTAGCATCTGACATGCCTACAGCTATAGCAGATACGATCGCACTGACCATATGAGAAGACTTCGAGGGACATATAACGAGAACAATTGACAAGTGAAGATACTTCGACAACATCAGTCTGCACACTGTATCTCTGTATTCTATTATCTCACATAGATACCTCTGGAGCATATAAGTTCGCAACGATCATATGAGACGACATCGAAGCGAGTATATCGCACACAACAGGCTATTCGACTATGTTTACTTTGTAACTTTGCATTCTAGCATCTAGAATGCCCATTCAAGAAGTATATATGACAGCTCATTATATGCGAGTGGAGAACTATACTTTTTCATATCCACCAAAAACTCCGATTTAAACAATCAAGAGTCGGCAAACCGGCGTGTTCGCCAGAACTTCGAATTCATCAATCTTGATAATAAGTCGGTTATACATCTCATAGGTAGACATTGTCTAGTGTTTCCTGAATCGGAATAACGCTTACAACGGGGAGAACAAGAAACTTTGACTTCGACAATGTTTCTACTTCAACTTCGCATTTTAGCATCTGACATGCCTACAGCAATTGCAGATACGATCGCACTGACCATATAGGACGACTTCGGAGGACATATAACGAGAACAATAGGCAAGTGGAGATACTTCGACAACATCAGTCCGCACACCGTATCTCTGTATTCTATCATCTCACATGGATACCTCTGAAGCATATGAGTTCGCAACTATTATATAAGACGACATCGAAGCGGGTATAACGCACACAACAGACAGAACAAGAAACTTCGACCCCGACTATGCTCACACTGTTACTCCGCATTCCAGCATCTGACATGCCTACAGCTATTGCAGATACGATCGCACTGACCATATAAGAAGACTTCGAGGGACATATAACGAGAACAATCGACAAGTGGAGATACTTCGACAACATCAGTCTGAACACTGTATATCTGTATTCTATCATCTGACATAGATACCTCTGGAGCATATAAGTTCGCAACGATCATATGAGACGACATCGAAGCAAGTATAACGCACACAACAGGCTATTCGACTATGTTCACTTTGTAACTTTGCATTCTACCATCTCGAATGCCCATTCAAGAAGTATATATGACAGCTCATTATATGCGAGTGGAGTACTTTACTTTTTCATTATCACTAGAAACTTCGATTCCAACAATCAAAAGTCGGTAAATCGGCGTGTTCGCCAAAACTTCGAATTCATCAATCTTGATAATAAGTCGGTTATACATCTCATAGGTAGACATTGTCTAGTGTTTCCTGAATCGAAATAACGCTTACAACAGGGAGAACAAGAAACTTTGACTTCGACAATGTTTATACTTCAACTTCGCATTCTAGCATCTGACATGCCTACAGTAATAGAACAAGAAACTTCGACCTCGACTATGCTTACACTGTAACTCCGCATTCTAGCATCTGACATGCCTACAGCAATAGCAGATACGATCGCACTGACCATATGAGACGACTTCGAGGGACATATAACGAGAACAATTGACAAGTGAAGATACTTCGACATCATTCTGCACACTGTATCTCTGTATTTTATCATCTCACATAGATACCTCTGGAGCATATCAGTTCGCATCGATCATATGAGACGACATCAAAACGGGTATAACGTACACAACAGGCAGAACAAGAAACTTCGACTATATTTACACTGTAACTTTGCATTCTAGCATCTGACATGCCTACAGTTGAAGCAGATACGATCGCACTGACCATATAGGACGACTTCAGAGGACATATAACGAGAACAATAGGCGAGTGAAGATACTTCGACATTATCAGTCTGCACACTGTATCTCTGTATTGTATCATCTCACATAGATACCTCTGTAGCATATATAATCGCAACGATCATATAAGACAACATCGAAGCAAGTATAACGCACACAACAGGCAGAACAAGAAACTCTGACTTCAACTATGTTTACTTTGTAACTTTGCATTCTAGCATCTAGAATGCCCATTCAAGAAGTATATATGACAGCTTATTGAATGCGAGCGGAGAACTATACTTTTTCATATCCACCAAAAACTCCGATTTAAACAATCAAGAGTCGGCAAACCGGCGTGTTCGCCAGAACTTCGAATTCATCAATCTTGATAATATGTCGGTTATACATCTCATAGGTAGACATTGACTAGTGTTTCCTGAATCCAAATTACGCTAACAACAGGGAGAGCAAGAAACTTCGACTGTGTTTACTTTGTAACTTTGCATTCTAGCATCTAGAATGCCCATTCAAGAAGTATATATGACATCTCATTATATGCGAGTGGAGAACTATACTTTTTCATATCCACCAAAAACTTCGATTTGAACAATCAAGAGTCGGTAAACCGGCGTGTTCGCCAAAACTTCGAATTCATCAATCTTGATGATAAGTCGGTTATATATCTGATAGGTAAACATTGTCTAGTGTTTCCTGAATCAAAATAACGCTTACAACAGGGAGAGCAAGAAACTTCGACTTCGACTGTGTTTACACTGTAACTTCGCATATCTGACATGCCTACAGTTATTGCAGATACGATCGCACTGACCATATAGGACGACTTCGAAGGACATACAACGAGAACAATAAGCAAGTGAAGATACTCCGACAACATCAGTCCGCATACCGTATCTCTGTATTCTATCATCTCACATGGATACCTCTGGAGCATATGAGTTCGCAACTATTATATAAGACGACATCGAAGCGGGTATAACGCACACAACAGGCAGAACAAGAAACTCCGACCTCGACTATGCTTACACTGTAACTCCGCATTCTAGCATCTGACATGCCTACGGCAATAGCAGGTATGATCGCACTGACAGTATGAGACGACTCCGAAGGACATATAACGAGAACAATTGACGAGTGGAGATACATTGACATCAGTCTGCACACTGTTTCTCTGTATTGTAACATCTCACATGAACACCTTTGAAGCATGGTAGTTCGCAATGATCGTTTGAGACGACATCGAAGCGGGTATAACGCACACAACAGGCAGAACAAGAAACTTCGACTCCGACTATGTTCACACTGTAACTCCAAATTTTTGCATCTGACATGCCTACAGCAATAGCAGATATGATCGCACTGACAATATGAGACAACTTCGGAGGACATAAAACGAGAACAATAGGCAATTGAAGATACTCCGACAACATCAGTCCGCATACCGTATCTCTGTATGCTATCATCTCACATGTATAGCTCTGGAGCATATGAGTTCGCAACTATCATATAAGACGACATAGAAGCGGGTATAACGCACACAACAGACAGAACAAGAAACTTCGACCCCGACTATGCTTACACTGTTACTCCGCATTCTAGCATCTGACATGCCTACAGCTATAGCAGATACGATCGCACTGACCATATCAGAAGACTTCGAGGGACATATAACGAGAACAATTGACAGGTGAAGATAATTCGACAACATCAGTCTGCACACTGTATCTCTGTATTTTATTATCTCACATAGATACCTCTGGAGCATATAAGTTCGCAACGATCATATGAGACGACATCGAAGCGAGTATATCGCACACAACAGGCTATTCGACTATGTTTACTTTGTAACTTTGCATTCTAGCATCCCAAATGCCCATTCAAGAAGTATATATGACAGCTTATCATATGCGATTGGAGTACTTTATTTTTTCATTACCACCAGAAAATTCGATTCCAACAATCGAGAGTCGGTAAATCGGCGTTTTCGCCAAAACTTCTAATTCATCAATCTTGATAATAAGTCGGTTATACATCTCATAGTCTAGTGTTTCCTGAATCGAAATAACGCTTACAACGGGGAGGACAAGAAACTTTGACTTCGACAATGTTTCTACTTCAACTTCGCATTCTAGCATCTGACATGCCTACAGCAATTGCAGATACGATCGCACTGACCATATAGGACGACTTCAAAGGACATATAACGAGAACAATAGGCAAGTGGAGATACTTTGACAACATCAGTCCGCACACCGTATCTCTGTATTCTATCATCTCACATGGATACCTCTGAAGCATATGAGTTCGCAACTATTATATAAGACGACATCGAAGCGGGTATAACGCACACAACAGACAGAACAAGAAACTTCGACCCCGACTATGCTCACACTGTTACTCCGCATTCCAGCATCTGACATGCCTACAGGTATTGCAGATACGATCACACTGACCATATAAGAAGACTTCGAGGAACATATAACGAGAACAATCGACAAGTGGAGATACTTCGACAACATCAGTCTGCACACTGTATCTCTGTATTTTATCATCTCACATAGATACCTCTGGAGCATATAAGTTCGCAACGATCATATGAGACGACATCGAAGCAAGTATAACGCACACAACAGGCTATTCGACTATGTTCACTTTGTAACTTTGCATTCTAGCATCTCAAATGCCCATTCAAGAAGTATATATAACAGCTTATTATATGCGAGTGGAGTACTTTACTTTTTCATTACCACCAGAAACTTCGATTCCAACAATCAAAAGTCGGTAAAGCGGCGTGTTCGCCAAAACTTCGAATTCATCAATCTTGATAATAAGTCGGTTATACATCTCATAGGTAGACATTGTCTAGTGTTTCCTGAATCGAAATAACGCTTACAACAGGGAGAACAAGAAACTTCGACTTCGACAATGTTTATACTTCAACTTCGCATTCTAGCATCTGACATGCCTACAATAATAGAACAAGAAACTTCGACCTCGACTATGCTTACACTGTAACTCCGCATTCTAGCATCTGACATGCCCACAGCAATAGCAGATACGATCGCACTGACCATATAAGACGACTTCGAGGGACATATAACGAGAACAATTGACAAGTGAAGATACTTCGACATCATTCTGCACACTGTATCTCTGTATTGTAACATCTCACATGAATACCTTTGTAGCATGGTAGTTCGCAATGATCATTTAAGACGACATCGAGGCGGGTGTAACGCACACAACAGGCAGAACAAGAAACTTCGACTCCGACTATGTCCACACTGTAACTCCGAATTTTTACATCTGACATGCCTACAGCAATAGCAGGTATGATCGCACTGACAATTCGAGATGACTTCGAAGGACATATAACGAGAACAATAGGCTAGTGAAGATACTCCGACAACATCAGTCCGCCCGTATCTCTGTATGCTATCATCTCACATGGATACCTCTGGAGCATATGAGTTCGCAACTATTATATAAGACGACATCGAAGCGGGTATAACGCACACAACAGACAGAACAAGGAACTTCGACCCCGACTATGCTTACACTGTTACTCCGCATTCTAGCATCTGACATAACTACAGCTATAGCAGATACTATCGCACTAACCATATAAGAATACTTCGAGGGACATATAACGAGAACAATTGACGAGTGAAGATACTTCGACAACATCAGTCTGCACACTGTATCTCTGTATTCTATCATCTCACATAGATACCTCTGGAGCATATAAGTTCGCAACGATCATATGAGACGACATCGAAGCACCCCAATAAACTTAGCAGAACCACTTCAATATTTAGGTATTGCAATAGTACCATAATTTGTCCCTAATTTAGTACTAATTTATTATCATATTCGCAAATTTATTACTCTTCATTGAACAAAAAAAACCAACGACTCTGCTAGCTTCATGTCAACCTAGCAGAAACATAGCTGAAAATTTGATATTTCGAAAATTTTAAATATACCATAATTTATAACTATTTTATTACTAACTCATTACTATAATCACGAATCTTTTACTCATCATTTCAAGGAAAAAAAAACGACGATTTGTCTATCTCGATCTCAACCTAGCAGAACCAAAACTCAAATCACATGTTTTTTGAAATTCTGTTGTATCATCGATGAGTTACTAATTTATTACAGCTAGTTATTAATAAATTAGTAAATAATGGAGGTCTCCATGGAATTTAAAAAAACTTGTGATATGAGTTTCGGCTCCGCTAGGTTGCATGAGATCGAGATAAAATAATCGGCGTCTTTTTTCCTTGGAATGATGAGTGAAAAATTCGTGATTATAGTTATAAGCTAGTAATAAAATAGTTATAAATTAAGGTATATACTTGAAGTTTTCGAAATAGTAAATTTTCAGCTATGGTTGGGTTAGAGGTCGACATGAAGTTAGCAGAGCCGTTGATTTTTCCTGTCAAATGAAGTGTTAAGAATTTGCGTATGTGTGGGTAATAAATTAGTAATGAATTACCAACTTGTTGATGATTTAACAGAATTTCAAAAAACATGTGATATGAGTTTTGGTTCTGCTAGGTGAGATCGAAATAGACAAATCGGCGTTTTTTTTCTTGAATTTAGTAAAAAATTCGTGATTATGTTAATGAGTAAGTAATAAAATAGTAATAAATTATGGAATATTTGAAGTTTTCAAAATAATAATTGTTTAGCTACGGCTCTGCTAGGTTGACAGAGAGCTAGCAGAGCCGTTGGTTTATCCTGTTGAATGAAGTGTTAGAAATTTGCGAATGTGATAATAAATTAGTAACTTATCGATGATACAACAGCATTTCAAAAAACATGTGATTTGAATTTTGGTTCTGCTAGGTTGAGATCGAGATAGACAAAACGTCGTTTTTTTTTCTTAAAATGATGAGTAAAAAATTCGTGATTATAGTTATCAGTTAGTAATAAAATAGTTATAAATTATGGTATATTTAAAATTTTCAAACCATTAAATTTTCAGCTATGGTTCTGCTAGGTTGACATAAAGCTAGCAGAGCCGTTGGTTTTTTTGTTTAATGAAGAGTAATAAATTTGCGAATATGATAATAAATTAGTACTAAATTAGTAACAAATTATAGTACTATTACAAATCCGAAATATTGAAGTGGTTCTGCTAAGTTTATTTGGGTGCTAGAATGCGAAGTTGAAGTATAAACATAGTCGAAGTCGAAGTTTCTTGTTTCCCCTGTTGTGAGCGTTATCTCGATTCAGGAAACACTAGACAATGTTTACCTATAAGATGTATAACCGACTTATTATCACGATTGATTAATTTGGAGTTTTGGCAAACACGCCGATTTTCCGACTCTTGATTGTTGAAATCGAAGTTTTTGGTGGATATAAAAAAGTATAGTACTCCACTCGCGAATGATGAGCTCTCATATATACTTCTTGAATGGGCATTTGACATGCTAGAATGCGAAGTTACAAAGTGAACATAGTCGAAGTCGAAGTTTCTTGTTCCTCCAGTTGTGTGCGTTATACCCGCTTCGATGTCGTCTCATATAATAGTTGCGAACTCATATGCCCCAGAGGTATCCATGTGAGATGATAGAATACAGAGATTCGGTGTGCGGACTGATGTTATCGAAGTATCTCCACTTGCCTATTGCTCTCGTTATATGTCCTTCGAAGTCGTCCTGTATGGTCAGTGCGATCGTATCTGCAATTACTGTAGGTATGTCAGATGCTAGAATGCGAACTTAAAGTATAAACATTGTCGAAGTCAAAGTTTCTTGTTCTCTCTGTTGTAAGCGTTATTTTGATTCAGGAAACACTAGACAATGTCTACCTATGAGATGTATAACCGACTTATTATCAAGATTGATGAATTCGAAGTTTTGGCGAACACGCCGATTTACCGACTTCTGATTGTTGGAATCGAAGTTTCTGGTGGTAATGAAAAAGTATAGTTTTCCACTCGCATATAATAAGTTGTCATATATTCTCTTGAATGGGCATTTGAGATGCTAGAATGCAAAGTTACAAAGTAAACATAGTCGAATAGCCTGTTGTGTGCGTTATACCCGCTTCGATGTCGTCTCATATGATCGTTGCGAACTTATATGCTCCAGAGGTATCTATGTGAGATGATAAAATACAGAGATACAGTGTTCAGACTGATGTTGTCGAAGTATCTCCACTTGCTTATTGTTCTCGTTATGAGTCCTTCAGAGCCGTCTCATATCGTCAGTGCGATCGTCAGATCCTAGAATGCAAATTTACAGAGTAAACAAAGTCGAAGTCAAAGTTTCTTGTTCTGCCTGTTGTGTGCGTTATACCCGATTCGATGTCAACTCATATGATCGTTGCAAACTACAATGTTCCAAAGGTATCCATGTGAGATGATTGAATACAGAGATACAGTGTGCAGACTGATGGTGTCAAAGTATCTTCACTCGCCTATTGTTCTCGTTACATGTCCTTCGAAGTCGTCTTATATGGTCAGTGCGATCGTACCTGCTATCGCTGTAGGCATGTCAGGTGATAGAATACAGAGATACAGTGTGCAGACTGATGTTGTCAGAGTATCATCACTGGCCTATAAATGTCGGTATGTCCTTCACAGTCTTCCTTCATGGTCAGTGCGATCGATTCTGTTTCAACTGTAGGCATGTCAGATGCTACAATTCAGAGTCACAGTGTAAACATAGTCGAAGTCAAAGTTCCTTGTTCTGCCGGTTGTGTGCGTTATACCCGATTTGATGTCGTCTCATATGATCGTTGCGAACTACCATGCTCAAAAGGTATTCAAGTAAGATGATGGAATACAGAGATACAGTGTGCAGACTGATGTACTCGAAGTATCTTCACTTGCCTATTGTACTCGTTACATGTCCTTCGGAGTCATCTTATATGGTCAGTTCGATCGTTTCTACTATAGTTATAGGCATGTCAGATTCTAGAATGTGAAGTTACAGTGTGAACATAGTCGGAGTCGAAGTTTCTTGTTCTGCCTGTTGTGTGCGTTATGCCCACTTCGATGACGTCTTATATGATCGATGCGAACTGATATGCTCCAGAGGTATCTATGTGAGATGATCGAATAAAGAGATATAGTGTGCAGGCTGATGTTGTCGAAGTATCCTCACTTGCCTATTAATCTCGTTATATGTCTTTCAAAGTCTTTCTATATGGTCAGTGCGCTCGTGTCTGTTTCATCTGTAGGCATGTCAGATAATAGAATTCAGAGCCATAGTGTAAACATAGTCGAAGTTTCTTGTTCTCCCTGTTTTATGCGTCATTTCCATTTTGATGTCGTCTCAAATGATCGATGCGAACTGATATGCTCCAAAGGTATTTATGTGACATGATAGAATACAGAGGTACAGTGTACAGACTGATGTTGTCGAAGTATCTTCACTTGTCAATTGTTCTCGTTATATGTCCTTCGAAGTCGTCCTATATGGTCAGTGCGATCGTATCTGCAATTACTGTAGGCATGTCAGATGCTAGAATGCGGAGTTAAAGTATAAACATTGTCGAAGTCAAAGTTTCTTGTTCTCCCTGTTGCAAGCGTTATTTTGATTGAGGAAACACGAGACAATGTCTACCTATGAGATGTATAACCGACTTATTATCAAGATTGGTGAATTCGAAGTTTTGGCGAACACGCCGATTTACCGACTTTTGATTGTTGGAATCGAAGTTTCTGGTGGTGATGAAAAAGTTAAGTTTTCCACTCGCATATAATAAGCTGTCATATATTCTTCTTGAATGGGCATTCGAGATGCTAGAATGCAAAGTTACAAAGTAAACATAGTCGAATAACCTGTTGTGTGCGTTTTACCCGCTTCGATGTCGTCTCATATGATCGTTGCGAACTTATATGCTCCAGAGGTATCTATGTGAGATGATAAAATACAGAGATACAGTGTGCAGACTGATGTTCTCGAAGTATTCACTTGCCTATTGTACTCGTTATATTTCCTCCGAAGTCATCTTATATGGTCAGTGCGATCGTATCTACTTCAGCTATAGGCATGTCAGATTCTAGAATGTGAAGTTACAGTGTAGACATAGTCGGAGTCGAAGTTTCTTGTTCTGCCTGTTGTGTGCGTTATACATGCTCCGATGTCGTCTTATATGATCGTTATGAACATAAATGCTCCAGAGGTATCTATGTAAGATGATAAAATACAGAGATACAGTGTGCAGACTGATGTTGTCGAAGTATCTTCACTTGCCTATTGTTCTCGTTATTTGTCCTCTGAATTCGTTCTATATGGTCAGTGCGATGGTATCTGCTATAACTGTAGGCATGTCAGATGCTAGAATGCCTAGTTACAGTGTAAATATAGTCGAAGTTTCTTTGTTCTCCCTGTTTT